>JAEBDU010000023.1:273322-309012 GCA_016802625.1 Heliconius numata
GCTTTGTTCGATTATTTATTGTTTTTTATTTTGCAAATAATAGCTTTAAAAATATGGTAACAATTCACCCCGGTCTGTTAACAACTTGCCCCAAATCGGGGTAAGTTGTTACTTTCCGACTTCAGTCATAAAAAAAATCATAATAAAAAAGTCTTACAAAGAATACCCCAAATTACTGTTTTAATTGCAAGTCTAGATATGTAAGTTGAATTTGATTATATTGTATAAATACTAAAATCAAGTATTCGTAGCAATATTTGAGGTTAAAAAATAATCGGAACTTTTGGCCCCGCTCTCCCCTAATTGATTGCAAGTACCTTCCTACTTTAGCTAAGTAAAATCATCTCGCTAAGTAAATAACGATCTTAAATTATATAAATTGAAATTTAATTGAAAAACTACCACCTACCTAGGAAATTATATCATAATGAAATGATGTGTAATTTATATTACTTTTACAATGTTGGCAAGAGATAGTCTTGTGGTTGATGGCTTCTGTTGCTAAGTGGGACATAGGTTCAATTCTCGGTGAACACTTTTTGTTTAGTTTCACGATGTACGTATTTTATTGAACCTAGAGACACTACCAATAGATATACTGAGTGGCGGTACGTATCTCTTCATTTCCGTTATCAGAATAAGGAAATGATAATTATTCGTTGTCCCCAAAGGGAATCGAACCCCCAACCAGCTTGATGACAGTTAGGTAGCCATTGTCCCATTGCGTCACGATAGCCGAAAAGCTTTAGGTACACACATTTTATGGTAGTTAAAGAGTACCTAGTGTCACAACACTCTTTTCTTATCTAAATATTAATAGTAGAAATAAATAATCGATTATAGGTAAAACAATTATTTTCATAATAAATGTGAAATAAAAAAAATCACAGTCCCTTATATCCTTTATAGAAATAAATAAACTTTTATAAAGAAGTTTGTTTTTTTCTTTCTCAGTCAACTTTGTGTATCTTCCGATCAGCTTCACAGAATAATTGATAAGTGATAACAGATAAGAACAATCAACAATGATAATAAGTAGACCACAAGATAAAATCATACATCTTCATCAGAAGGAGCTATCTTGTATTTAATTACTTTTAATAAATTTGATGTAGCTAGCGCCATCTAGTGTTAAGTAGCAGAGTTGAATAGGTAAAGCTTATTGAATGGCAGTACTCAACGCCGCGCCGTATTTATAAATACTTATAATATTTTGTAAATAAATAAATTATTATTATATATTTTTATTGACAAAGTATTTGTTCAATATAAATTTTATTTACATTTATATATCTCTTATTACAAATTATAGTTTTATATTAAATACATTTAATTTGTGTAAACAATATTATTAAATTTTATAGCTCTTTATTATCTAAAATATTTTAAACTGCCATCTAGCAATGCGTATTGATACTTTCTACTAGTTACGCCATCTATGTAATAAATTTTGAAATGCAAGACTAATTATTACAATATTATGCATTCAAAGATGTCGCCACTGCAAGTCTTTAGCAATATTACTCTAATTAGTATTTCAAACATCTATATAAAATATTAAACCCTTCCGGTATTTTGTGACTCTCAGAGAACGCACTGACAAAACAAGTGGACTTAAAAACGTCAAATTAAGCATGTAGCATGTGGGAAGCATGTAGGAAGTGTGAAAACGTAGCGGAAAAAAACGAGATCTTTTAATTTACTTGGACTTAATAATGGACTTTCCATGCGAATATTGGCTTGCAATGTCTAGTATTATTAATTTTACATTTTCTTCGTGTTACAGAACGACAGTGTGTTTGACAGTTAGCGCGGTGGTTTGGGGTTCAATCCCTACACGCTGAAATACATTTTTTTCCCCACTAAAGACAAAGCGCGGCGTTGAGTTCCAACAAGTCGTCACAAAAATGAGTCGTTATTAAATCATTAACCTATTTCAAATCAGAGGAGACTATCACATATCACATACATATGCATGCATGTAATATTGTTATTTTTTCTTTTTATTTTTCAAATCTCTTTCCATTCTCTCTAAATCATTATAGAAGGTTGAGTGAGAGAGTGAGAGAATTGTCGCTTACATAACATTAATATTATTTAAATAATATTTTTCAATAATAAGCATCGCTTATCACATTCAGCAAACCAGACATTAATCAATAACGAAATAACAAACAATTCAGTTAAAACATTCCGCTATCTTCAATAGAGATGTTTAAAGACTATTAAATGTATAGAGTTGACAGATATTAAAATATAAATATTAAACTTTCAAATCACACTTTGAGGGAATCAAGTATTAAAACACTCGTTCCCCACTTTCTGCCGAATTTTCGTGATATGAGTGACGGAAGTCAACGCCGCGCTTATTGCTTTGGTACCAGAAAGAAAAGAATAAGTAGGTTAATAATTTATTCCCCCGAGTGGGAATTGAACCCACAACCGTCGCGTTACAGTAACACGCTTGTTCCTCTGCGCTACGACGGCCTAAATAAAAAGATTTACTTATAGTATGTTTATATTTAGAAATATTCAGAACAGAGTTCCGAAGTGGACGTACATAGTGTGACAACATATGATAGTATTCGCAAATCAACAGTTAAATTAAATCGATGTTTTAAAGCTTAATATCAAATTATAATATAAAATTAGCTTTAGCATTAGATTCATAACGCTAACTGGCACCTGGACTTTGGCCTCCCCCTATACAACCGGTCTTGCGCTGCTCGCATCCATTGACTTCCGGCGACCTTCAAAACAGTCATGTGATAGATTTATACTCACTTACCATCTTCCATTAACATTATATTAGAAGTGATAAAACTAATTTAGCATTTTTTATTGTACAAAATGTTTATATATCAAGACAAGTTAAAGTTAGCAAAATTTGTGTAGGAATATGTTTTTTGTTAATTGGAAATCTATATAGGCGCAATGACACGGCCTATAAAATAAATGTAAAAATAGCAAATAAAAATGTACAATTAATTCTTTGAAATGTAAGCAATTAATTATTATATTTGTTACGCTGATAAATTATTTATTATCAGATTCTCCCAACAACGGTTCTGTATCAATTTCAGGTCAACGGAAGATACCGCTTACAAAAATTGACAAACTTAAGTTTGAGAACGTGTCCAATCATTTTGTATGAAATTAACGACAATTATAAATTTGTTAAATTTTTTTCTATGGAATTGATATTCCACATATTAGATTTTTACTTTTATTAGTTTTGTAAGTTTTCACATTTTGCTAAAATTCATAACTGTAGGGCCACGGAAAGTACCCTATAGGCATTGATAACGCGGCGATTTTCATACGAAGTGGAGCAAAACAATTCATAAATGCCTGTATCTTTTGATTGCGTTGAATAAAAAGCTTGATTTTTTCTGTTCTACAAGGGATCATATAATTCAATATATGGTTATATGGGATGAATGGTCTTGACAGAAGTACAGACGGTCGGCAATACGAAGTGTTCCTTTTATATTTTGAGGTACAGAAACCTTAAAAATAAACAAATCTAAATATTTCGTAGTCTATGGCAATAGAACATTCTTCCTACTATTAGTTTAGTCTGCTCACTGCTCACTCTGCTCAGTTCAGTCAGCAACGCAGCGGGTCGAGCGACACACGATGGCCAAGGTCAGCTATTTATAAATTCACACTTGTTCTACCATCAAATCATTATTTAACTTATTATAAAACTATAGAAGTGAATTTTAATTTAATATTTATATCAAAATGTTGTCTTTTATGGCCAAATTGCGTAATATTTTTGACAGAATAAGATCATATTATGTTTGCATTGAATTTTTAAAAATAAAAACGTTAGGTTATCTACGTTATGTTACTAACATTAAATACTTGGATGTGTTTTTAACATTGATGAAATGTGGGAGGCCGGAAAACGTGGTCACTCGTAGTTCTTAAGAGGTCAAGAATATAAATAATTGTTTCATTTAGATTTAATTTAAGCATTAAAATAAAATAACTTAGAAATAATGATTTAAAGTTCATAAACACTAGCGTGTAGCTGTTCAGGTTACACGACAGGTTCCAACTAGGCAAATTTCGGCGTTGAGTTCCGCCCCTCAATATGTCAATGATTTTCTTTAATTCGCGCTTTTATATCGCAGAGGAAACCTACTGTTAAGAGGTTTTCGATTCAACGCGACTATAATTTTTTCAAGGTTCTGTAGATACCTTAAAAAGAAAAAACGAAACTCTTATAGTATTTCTGTTTTGTCCGTATGCCGGTCTGTCCGTCTGTTAAGATCGTTTGTCTCGACATGGCGTAGAGGTATCAAGATAAAATTAGTATAGAATATTCAGGTCTGCAGTCCCTCGCAGAAACAGTCAAGTTACTAAGCCAACGAAAATTCCAATTGGTTTGAGCATTTTTCAAAGTAAATATAAAAATATTCATATTTTTACACTTGTTCTTTTTAAATTACTGTTTGTTGTGAAACCTCCTCCGATACAGTATAATTAAATAATGACAATTCAAAATATTATTCTACTGAAGTGGTATATTGACGAGGTTTATAATTAATATCTAGATACTTTCTAGATATGATTAGTTTACTTAATTGTTCATAAATATTGTATAATCTGGTGCAAGTTCTCTATCTATGTTTTATATATGTACCTACTTATAGCTACAGTATAAAATGCAGAAGAATGTTAAGTATAACGCACGAATCTCAAAAACTACTGGTTCGAATCGATAATCTTTTTTAACACGCTCTTATTAGCTTCGGTCATATCTATTTTTATTATTTATTACTTTGTTTGTACACCACAATAGAAACAAACATACAAAATGCACAAAAAGCGGTCTTATGGCTAAATAGCCATCTCTTCCAGACAACCTATCTTTCCATCTACATAATCTATGTTTGTATTGGAAATTTTGAACGGACGGAAACGTCGGATTCATTTAAAACATTGCATATTTTATCAAGGCAACGTAGACAATGTAATGATATATTCCCACTCTAATATTTAATTTCTTCGAGCGGGGTTTAATTTTCCTCGTTCTGGTAGCGACGCCAAGCGCTGTGTTGAGTTGCGCCACTCAACATTTAATGTGTGCGTGTCTTAACGGAAAAAGAATATCTTCACCCTAGGTTATTGCTAGACTGCTATGTCCGGGATAAAACGTGTTAAGCTAAAAAGTTGTATTCTTTTGGTATTTTTTTTAAATTGTACTTAAATATTTCTGGTATTCTTTTGATAAATAAATATTTAAAAATATGAATTTGTCCATATTATTATTACAGGTCAATATTCCAAAATTCAAACTAAACAATGGCCTGGAAATTCCTGCCTTGGGCTATGGAACATGGCTTGGACTAAACGATAAGGTAAGCATTGTTTAGAGACTGTATTTATCCAGTCTACTGGACTAGACTATAGTTGAAAGACTAGTCTAACTGGACTGCTTGGAGTCTGGACAGTTAAGTGGAATATTACGAGGCCAATTTCTTATTAAATTAGAATTTAACAAAATAATGATATTTCTTAACTTCCACACACTTTTTGTATTATTAACAGTATACTTAGGAGTAACAAAATATTTTTTAGGAAACAGACATTCTTTTCGTTTTCTTTACAAGTATTTTACTTTCTTAAATGTGGAATAACGCTTTTAAAATATAAATCCTAGTAGTACGTACTTAAATATTGTATTTTTTGTAAAAAAATGTGTTATTATGATTTTTTTATTACCAGTCGAAAGTGTAAAATGTAAAAGACTACCCTCCAGACGTTATTTTTTCATTTCAGTTTGAATTCCTCATACAAGACACACCAAAGCTGAAAGAGGCGATGTCGTACGCGATAGACGTCGGTTACCGTCATATAGACACTGCCCATTTTTATAGAATAGAGCCAGAAGTAGGTTTAGTGGTGAAAAAGAAGATAGACGAAGGAGTTGTGAAGAGAGAAGATTTGTTCATAACGACTAAGGTAAGTTTATAAAATATATACCTATATATACCGTTATAAAATTCAGCAAATAGTGAGAACTTACAATACAAACAAAGAACAAATCTTAACACTAGGTTCCCTCTGCCTACTCTGCTATACGTGGGATACAGCGTTAACCCAAAAAAAAAGTAGGCATCAAAAGCACAACTAACATCTACATTTAAACAATTATTAATTTAATTTACTATGTAAGGTATGGAACCAAAATCATCGCCCTGAAGATGTCGTGGAATCAGTGAAGGGCTCCTTAAGAAGAATGGGCTTGGAATATCTAGATCTAGTGTTAATACACTGGCCCATGTCAATCAGTGTGAGTACCAAAATATTTTATTTTAAAAATAGCAATGCAAATTTATATATATTATACATATTATTATACATATTATATATATTATACATATTATATATCTACTACATATCATTAAGGTCGTAGCTAATAGCGCAGGGGCACAAGCGTGTAAGGCGTAGATGGTTGTAGATTCAGTTCCCGTTCAGATGAATGAATTACTTAATATTTACATTTCTTCCTTCTGGTAACAAAGCAAAGCGCGGCATAGAGTTCCGGCACTCAACACGCCATATCTTGAAAATTGGGCGGTGCATAGATAACGGACTTTTTAATATTAGGTTCCCTGCTATATGCGGGATATAGGGTGAAAATGAAAGAAAAATTATATATGTTGATAATCTCATATATAATCCACAGGAAGACGGTGTAGATGAGAAGATAGACTACTTAGACACATGGCGCGGGTTCGAAGCCGTGCTGGAACAAGGCCTCGTCAAGTCAATAGGCGTGTCTAACTTCACTGTGGACCAGTTGTCGAGGTTGTTGGCGAATTGTAAAGTTGTTCCTGCTGTTAACCAAGTTGAAGTAAGTGAAAAGATTTTTTTTTTTTTTTTCTAATCTAAGGTCATAGTTTATCCATTTTTTTGTAATCTTATTTTTCTTGTCATATTTTTGTATATATTATAATGAAATTATAATAGGTAGATATTTAAATTCTCATTTATTAAACTTTATTTATGATGTAATAGTTTTATAATTATTCTTTAAAAGTAATGATGATTCCATGTTTTCTTTGTTTTAAGTGATTCCTGCCATTCTCCTATTATATATAATATCTCATTATTTTATCATTTCACATTATTCATAATTTCAAGTAACTAAATTATAATAAAAATAATAAATTTGCCTTGACTTAATAAATAAAATTAACTTTTACAGATAAACTTAAATCTAGGCCAGAAAGAGTTAGTAGATTTCTGCAAAAAGAACAACATACAAGTGGTAGCATACACACCCTTCGGCAAAATGGTGCCGAGTCGCAACGACGATAGTCCAGCAGTCAAATTCGATGATCCAATAGTTAGTGGCATCGCTAAGAAACATGGAAAGACTGTTACGCAAATAGCTTTGAGGTACCTGGTAAGTAAAGATTTTTTTTTAGTTTTACGCTGTATCCCGCACAAAGCAAGATAGGCAGAGGGAACCTGTACATAGGTGTTAAGACACTCCGTGCCTGAACGTGCCGTTCCGTGCCGGAACTCAAAGCCGCGCTTTACCTCATTAGCAGAGCGAAAAAATAAAAATATTAGAAACAGTTCATTTCCTTTAGTGGGATTCGAACCCACAACCTGTAGCGCTTACAGTGGCACGCTTATGCCGCTTATTTAGTCGTGAATTATTAAATTACTGACAACATTTTTTTTCCAGTACCAACGTGGAATCGCCTTCATACCGAAAACTCTAACCAAAAGCAGAGTTTTGGAAAACGCATCCATTTTCGATTTCCAGTTAGATTCTGAAGATGTATCAACCTTAGAAAAATTTGATATCAATCACAGAACGGTTGCGCCGCTTTTCTTACAACACATTCAAAACTATCCATTTGATAAAGTGAAAAGTGATGTCAAGGAAATACCTGAATGGTTCCTCAAATGGAAAAATGGAGCCAATTTGGATATTGATTGATTGAGGAAATGAATTGAAGCATTTTTGTAATAAAAATAAAACGTTTAATATAATTTTTAATTTTATAATTATGAATTCCTACCTATTATTTTTACTCTACAACGTAGTGTGTTATAATTTTATACATACATATCGAATAATAAATTATTTGTAATTAATAAATAATACATAATTTTAAAATAGTGTGCTTACAATGAGAAGCAGTCCGGTTTTCAGTGGCGTAGCGAGCTTAACTCGCGCCCGGGGCATAATATTTTTACTTACTTACTTACGACTATTTGGGGCACCTTTATGAGCGGCGCCCAGGGCATGATGCCCTCTCCCCCCTTCGCCACGCCACTGCCGGTTGGGCCACGGTGGGTCTCATTAAGGTTATCTAGTGGCAATTTATTTGAATTAATTTGAACAAATTTTACTACTTTTCTTAATTCTAATTCATATAAAAAAACATTAATATACCCCAGAAATATAGCACACACCTACCTACCTTTATCAGAAATAACTTTTCTATAATTTCTCTATATTTAACTATTAAAACCCATAACAGATGGCGTTGAAGCATTCTGAATCGCGATAGCATTACGTTCACATTGATTTTACATTTAAAAAATTGAGTAGTTTTTGATAAAGCGTTTATTAACGCACCTAGTGATAAATTACTCTGAATTTTTGAGACGCGTAGCACTGATATGATAGTGGCACGCGGTATAATGATGTATCATTTAAAATGAGTGGAATGAAAATGCCTCATTAGTCATTACTAATTAGTAATTAGTGGAATTAAAGACTAAACAGTGAATTAGAAACTGAGAGTGAGAAGTAAGAGAGGAGTATAAATAAAAAATATATAATTTTACTCAGATTATCTTTACTTAATGCTACTTAACCTAATTCAGAATAATTGTACTATAATTAAATGGAACAGAAAAATAATAACACACCTGTTTTTTATATAATTCATTTGTAATTTATATACATAATAAATATTATACAATTTATTCATTATCATTACTCGACAAGTGTATTAAATTTAAAAGTTACCCGTCATATCATATATACAAAACGGTTTATTTTTAAGAAAATTGTCAATAAATATATTTTTAGATTTTAAATAAACTAAAAAACTTTATTTTTTAGTCTTCCTGGAAAATTACCTATTTAGTAACTCAATACAATCGATTTGGTAGTGATGTCACACAAAAGTATGTCGATCAAACATCGATTATAATCGAAAACATCGATTATAATTATAATCGAATTGATTGGAATCTTGTATATTGAAACTTTTGTTATTGAATTTGAGGTAGTGATAAAACATTTCCAAATTTTAGTTTTGCATTTTTTAAATGTTTGACTCAGCTTTAATTACAATAATTTTTAATATCCTTTTTAAAAGCATACTAAGAAAGAATATCATTTCTTAGATTTAGTATCAATAAATATTAAATAATAGTGTCCAATTTCATATGTTATTTATATAGAATAAATTCACTTTTCAACTCGTCCTCTTGTTCCACCAAGCATTTGACGTTCGCTTCGAAGTCACATTGTTGCGTGCGCTCATTGAAGTAGAGACCATCATTGCAGAACATAACCTGTGGTAAACTGTCCACACAACGCCAGAAGCGTTGGCAGTCACCTCTGTAAAGTAAAAATACGGTTTTATTATTTATAAAAGATGGCATCAGTCTACATGTATTGTGGATAAAGTACACACTTTTTGGTGATTTATTTTTTTATAATAATGAATGAAGGTTGCTGCTATAATGTTGTGGGACCTTAAAACCCTAAACTCATCAGCTCAATAAGTATGCCTATGAGTGAGTGAGGAATTCTGTTATCACCAAACTTTTCCTGAAGCCCCTAATGTACTTTAAATAACTAGAACATAATAAACTTAATTATTTTTTTATTGGGCCAAACTTACGAAAATTTGGCGGTGCATTGGGAACAGAGTATCTTAACTAGGTTCCCTTTGCCTTCCCTGCTATATGCGCGATAAAGAATAATGAACTTACTTGTAGGGAATATGATGAGATGCCGAATCAGCTCTTAAGCAGTTTAGTGCTATATTAAAACTGGGTGTTCTCTCCGGTTCTTCAATGCTGAGAGGTCGGATGCTGTT
This sequence comes from Heliconius numata, assembly GCA_016802625.1. Taxonomy (NCBI): domain Eukaryota; kingdom Metazoa; phylum Arthropoda; class Insecta; order Lepidoptera; family Nymphalidae; genus Heliconius; species Heliconius numata. The sequence continues at coordinate 283,420 of JAEBDU010000023.1, forward strand.
TGAGACGCGATCTGCTGTTAAATCACCTTCTATACCTGTAAAAATTAATATAGTACACTCTATAGATTACACTTTAAATATTAAATTTTCATCCATATTTTTTCAGCTTTCGAGTGTGAATCGAACCTACACACTTCGTGTCTACATGCCTCTCTTCCTATGCAGCGCATAGCGTCTGACTATAAACGAGGTGGTTGTGGCTTCGATTGCAACTCGAGAAATTGGTTAGGTATTTATTAATACCTTGCTATAATCAGGATACAATTGCTTGAACGTAAAAAAACTGCATAAATTGTAGGTATATGCGCGAAGCTTGTAAACAAAATTGTTATTACCATCAGATGCTTTATCAAAGAGGAAGTTGAATTCTTCATCTCCAGAACCCTCCTCGATCTCATCAGGGTGCGTACGTAGGTAGCATTTAGTATCACGAGGCCAATTACACGTCTGCAAATAGACGAAATTCGATAAGAAATTTAGGTAAAGACTCGCTCTATTTTATATAAGAATATCTTTGATTTTCGCGATTTATACACATTCTAATGAAACTTTTGTACCGGATTACAGTTTTCACGCTGTATCCCGCAACTTAGCAGGGTAGGCAAAAGGAACCTAGCGTTAAGGTACTTCGTTCTTACTTTTCACTAAATTCTGGAGACATTGTGTGTTGAGTGCCGGAACTCAACGCCGTGCTTTAGTGTTATCAGAGCGAGGAAATGAAGTATTCCATTTCTTGAGTGGGAATCGACATTGTGGGTTTGTAAGAAGATTTCTTGAGATGAGAAATTTCTGCTAGCTAAAGATTAGAAATGCTTATAATAATAATTATCATTTGACAAGAAAGAGGCTATTTACTAAATATTTTCAACATTTTCAAAAGTATTGTTTCATCAACTTATAATGTACCTGCAGGACAAAGTCGAAGTAAAGACTAGCAGGACAATAACGCTCAACTTCTATCCCGTGCGCGCACATGTAGTACCGCGTACAGTCCGTGAAATGTGGTAGAAGGAGGGAAATCTGGAATAAAAATACAGAATATAAAAAATCACAGTATAAGTGGAATGTAAATGTTTATACGATGATTGTGAGTTCCCAATTGTGAATTGTAATTCAATTTAAAATTAAAATAAATCAGCTTCACGCTGTATCCCGCTTTCACGCTGTTCTCCTAGGGCGTAGCTCTAGCTAGTGCAACCCTTGCGTCTACACTCAGACGGTCGCCTGTATTGTATTTAAATATTACAAAATATACAAACCTGTCCGCGTGGATCACATGACATTGTATTCGGATCTACATGCTCCAATTCTTGTGGAGAAAACGAAGATATAGTGCCGACGAGAGCAAGAAACAGAACGATTGAAGCTAGAACATAAAAATAGGTTTTATAATAACGTATTATATTCTATATGAGGAAAAATGTTAAAATATGAAAATAAAGTAGTTTAGGTCATGAGCAATCAGAAAATTTTTGATTTAGTTCATAAAATAATTTAAAAATTCATATCAAAGTTTTTATTATTTTCATTTTTAAACTGTGTTTTTAAATTCAGAACTAGCCGCCATTATATGACGTCATACAGTCTTGTAAACAAAATGTCAGGGATTAACGCAGTTTGTTTATAATTTATTCTTATATCAATGCATTTGCTTACATGACCAACTGACGTCACAACGGGGTCCAGCGATACCGTTCTTTTTGAAAATATAAAATTTAATTGTATTATTATGCACTTAATATTTGAATTAAAAAACCTATATATATATATTTTTTTTGGTGTTATATTAGAACCATGTGAGATAACTAAGATATTTTTCAAAAATGAGTTTAATATCATAATAAAACTTAGGTTGATTAAAATGCTAGCGTGTAAACATATCTATCAATATATTTGAATTTCTGTTCTAGGAAAAATGTATTATCACCTTAATAAAATTAATTACCTAGTATGGAAATATTATTGATCTAAGATTATTATCGTCTGATGAAAAAGAGCCGAAAATATTGGCGCCTTTGTTTTTGCGATACCTTCATACCTACTAAAGTTATATTCATGTTGTGCTCAAAGACTTTTATTACTATAAGTATTTTTGTTTTTGAAATTGAAAATGTAAGCAACATTCTTAAAAAAATGTTAAATTTATAACATAATATCTTTCCACCGTGGTTCATGCAAGAAACCCTTGGCTCCCTAGGTCTCGGTGTACATGTAAAAAGATTTCCTCTAAATAAGAAAGGTATGCCGCATGGCATTTATTATTTCCATTTTCTCGCTCAATGCTCTAATAAAACAAAGCACGGCGTTGAGCTACGCAAATCAACACACACAAAAAAACTAACTGTAATGCAAGGAAATATAAGATTACTTAGTGTTATTCAGCTTTTTTGAAATTGTATCTCTAGAAGACGTTAAAAAAGTTCAAGATCAACTGGTTTTTGACAAACCAAGAGACAGCCTACAATCATATATTAGAGAAATGAGATTTTCAGCACCACCACCATTTAATGACTCAAACTTGATTATTAATTTAATAAAATAAGAAATTAACAACAACGTGAGACTATCTTAATCATAAAAGGTTAATATCTCAAGAATTTATATCTTGATGATCAGCAATTTTGATTATACGATAACAATCGCACGATGCTATCTAAAGTAATAAACATAAATAACTAATGTAGATTCGATGTTTTTGCACGATACGTGTGAATGCGACGCCAGTGTGAATTTTGATAGATTGGTCATGAACTTCTTATTTATTATTGTATTGTATACTATAAGAAAGAAGGGATTCTGCATGGGCGTATCTGAAGATATTTCCAAGGAAAGTTTTGTCTTTGAATCGATATTTTTGCGGAAAGGCCTTTGTTGGGAACTGGAAACACTTTGTTGCCCCCCTGTATATATGCCTGTCAAGACCATGGAGGTCTCAAGCTGAAATTAGTATCACAATGTAAACAATCAATTAATTCTTTGATATTTGACGCCAGTCGCCAGGTGCAGGTTCACAAGCGTGTGACTGTAAACGCGACTGGTTGTGGGTTAGATTTCCACTTGAAAAAATGAAATATTTAATATTTTCGTTATGATGTCGAGGCAAAACGCGGCGTTGAGGTCTGCCGCTCATCACGCAATGCCTCCAGAGTTCGGTGTGCCTCTGCCTCTTCGGCTGTTTGCGGGACACCTAGAGCGTGAAGCTAATTTAAATTTTTCATGATAATAATTCTTAAACACATGTAGTAGATTATTATCAATTAATATTAAAATGATAATACGTCGGCGCATTTCAATGTTATGACGTTAACAATCGGTAGGTCTATTTGATGTCTTTATCTTAAAAAAAATTCTGAGTCATAAATATACTCCATATCTATGAGATTTCCGGTAAGTCAAATAAGCAGTTTGGTAGGCAAAGTGGAGGTTAAACCAATCCAACAGGCATTGTATCGAAAAAAGGGTGGAGACGGGAACGGAGTGTCTTAACACTAGGTTCCTTCTACCTACAATGCAATATGGGAAAATTACTTGTATTTTTTTTAAAAAAAGACTACTTGGCCATAAAATAGTCTACAATAATTTGATATTGATAACAATACCGATTATTATGCGATGCGAATGCATTAATACGAGTAATATAAAATCGATATTAAATTGTAGCACAAATTAAAAATTCTAGTATACTATAGTTGATAAATAATATTATAATTTTTATCAAATTGTACAACCAATTTCAATATACATTAGTTAATAATTATTATTATAGAAATAAATTTTTCTATAAATTATATGTCATAGACAAAACAAGGACAATATTATAGATAGACGTCAGTTTAGTTTTTATTTATTAAATGACATTTGTTGTGTGTATTTTACTATTTTGATAAATATCAACGTTGAAGATTATAATTTATTTATAAAAGCTTTTATCGAGAGTTAATTAATAATTTCTTTATATTTATGAATAATGTCTATAGATTATAATGATATTTTCGGTAACGTGAAGGAAACATACAATAGTTTAGGAACATTTCAATTTACACCAGACATTGATAACTATGAAACACCTCAAGAATTTGAACAATTAGGACCCATTACTTTATCTGATGGAGAAGAAAATGTTGAAAAGAACAAAAAGAAACCAAAATCAAAACGTATACAGAAAAAGAAACTTCCGAATATAGATAATGATGCTAATTATGAACCTGATGATACTATAAATATAAGTAACAGGTCAATATATCGTAGAACTAGCAAGCGTTTGAAGAAATCTAAAGAATCAGATAATGATTGTAGTGTAATAGATATAAGCACACCACCCAGAGTATCTAGAGGCAGAGGCAAAAGCAATGTGAGACAAAGAGGCAGAGGTAGGGGATCTAGAAGAGGCAGATCGACGGCAAACAACTCAATCATCACTTATAATATCGGAAATACAATGGAATATCCGGATGATTTAGAAAATGTACCTATGTTTAATACACAATGTGATGATGTAATAGCACTGGACAACAGTGTGGATGTCGAAAATCAAGAAATGTCCGTCAAAATTGAATGGCAGAGTGTAGAACTATTTAAATTCACTATTCGAAAATTTCAAAATTTAAAACAAATATTTGATTTTTTCTGTAATAAGTATAATGTTGAGAAAGGAAATTTGTTGTTTATGTATGACAATAAGATACTACAGCCAGATGACACCCCTGACACAATAGGTTATCGAGAATCAAAGTTAATAGATGGCGGCATTATATATAAAAACAAAATGAAAATATCAAAAAATACAGAAAATGTAGAAAAAGTTGAATCGGGCATTCAAATTAAGTTCCAATACAAAAATTCAAAACATCCTTTTATTATATATGTGCAAAATAATGATAAATTATCATTAGCAATGACAAAATGCGCTGAAAAACTAGAAGTACCTATAAACAAATTGAAATTTGAATTCGATGGTGATATTGTTTCTGGTAAGAAATATTTATAAGTATTAAAATTTCTAATTTAGCCTAACCAGTTCACCTACAGATTTGGTGGTTCTTCACCATGAAATCTGTAACTGTTGATATTTATAGTATATTATAGTGTTATTTATAGTTACATTATTTTTTGTTTACAGGTAAACAAACTCCAAATGATTTGGATTTGGAAGGTGGAGAATGTATTGATGTTAAAATTATCAAATGAAATAATGTAAATTAAAATGATACTACCAGTTTGAAGTATGAAGCAAAACTACTTTATTTTCTAAATACCCCACATTACAATTATAAACATAAATGTCAATGAGGGTACACAATGTTACTAACATAAATTATATATAACATAAATATATTATATATATTTTTTTAAATTTTGCTTTATTTAATAATTTAGAAAAGAAAATGGTTGGCCTGTTTGGTGGGTTGTCTAAAGACATATTCGTTTATTTAGCTTCATGCTGTATCCCACACAGCAGGGTAGTAGCAGAGCACCCTCCATTTTCCATTAACATTTTGAGGCATTGCATGTTGAGTGGCGGATTTCAACAGGGTGCTCTGTCTTGGTACCAAAGCAAGTAAATGAAAATAATAAATATATCAAACACCTTGAGTGTGAATCAAACCTATAACTGTTTAAGTAATTTAAATGGAAAAACAACCAACCAACTTCAAATTTGAAATTAGTGCCATATAAAATAAAAACAGTGTTAGTATTTTAATATTGAAGTAAGGATGTTGCAGGTGGTAGTTTTATATAAAATACTTATTTAATATTTTTGTTTAATTAATCAAAATATAATATGTAATCTGTTAAATACAATTTTTTTTTTGTTTACCTCCTGTTTGAAGTCGATGACCGCTAATATTTTAAAAGTATTATTCATGCACAATTCAAAAATTCAGCTTGTTTGGCAGTCTTTAAACATGAAATTTAAGAACTATAAGTTCAAATACTTTAAATTTATATTGGGAATTATTTCACCTTCACGCTATAGCTCACATTGCCGAAACGGCTGAGAGAGCCTAGTGTCAAGACACTCCGTTCTGCAGTCACTTCCCAAATTACATATATTGCTTGTATGGTGTGTGACGGAACTTGACGCCACGATCAGTCTCACCAGAGCAGAGAAATGAAAAATATTTATCATTGGAAATTTCCATAGCTATAAGTAAATAATGGTTTTTTATTGAAAACACTTGATAAGATGTTGAAAACTGTTAATTATTAGATTATAGTTTTAATGTATACTTAATACATTAGTTTTCTATATTCTATATTTAATCTCGCTATCTAAGTATCTAATGTATTTATCAAAATAATTAAATTTCGTGATTATTCAGAATTGTGCTATTAATTTTGATAATAATATATTGGGTAATTTATAAATTATGTTATTTTCACACTGTTATAACATACTTCCTAATTGCGTCACAATGGGTTTGTTTTGTTTAATTTTTTTTTCTGCTTCACGATTTATTTAAGGCCAGTGGAGGAGGAGCAGTGGTGGAGGTGAACAAGTGCACAAGTTGTGGGTTCGATCCCCATTCGAAGACATGAAATATTTATTAAATTTACGTGTTCTAATCTTCACTCTGGTGTCGAGTCAAAGCGCGGCGTTGAGTTCTGCTACTTAACATATAATGCCTTCAGTATTCGACGGAAAATAGGGAACGAAGTGTCTTAGTATTAGGTTTCTTCTGCCTACCCTGTATACAGAGTGAAGCTGAAGCTTTATTCCCCGCTAAGCAGGTTAGGCAAAGAGAAGTGTGTGTAAAAAATACGTCATCCTACTATTATAATATAATAGTACAAGATTTAATTAGTTTCACACTGCATATAATAGGCAGACAGATGGAACCTGTTGTTAATATACTGCGTTTCCCACTCATCATCCAATTTTCGAGACTTGCGTCTTGTTACCAAAGCGTAGAAAAGAAAATATTATTTATTTTCCAGTGGAAGGCGAATTTAAAAAGAACAAAATTAATTAAAAGCAACAAAATTTAACACCATCTATATATTTCTATACTTTATTCACTATTTTATTAGTTAACAAATATTAATGTAAACGACTAGAAAAGTCAAAAGTTACAGAAATTTAATTCACATTTTCAATTAAGGCGATATTTATCCCATAAATCTTTTTATAGATTATCATTTAGATCGATCAGTAAATTTAGAGATTGTCCTGGAGCAGTGGGACAGCTTCTTGACTGTTAACGAGGTTGTTATGGAGTCGATTCCTACAATGGTGGAACTCCTCATTCCCCCCAGTCCAGAATGAATTATATTCACTTCCTTACTCTGGTTAGGTACCTACTCAATAGGCAACTCACGAAAATTGGGCCGAAATTGGGGAACCCAAACTCCTAATTGGGTTCCTTCTGAATACCATATGCAGCGTGAAGCCAAAAGAAAAAGAAAGAACATAGTGTTATATTTTTCCACTCCCAGTTTTTAATTATATTTTTAATATGGAGAATAATATTTATTTTATAAATAAACAGGTACGCACCGATCATTTTTGGGCTAGCACAGAGCACTATCACTACACTACCGTCTACCGTTCACTTACTGTTTAATTTTTTTCCTATACTTTATCTTATATATTAGAGCTTATTAAGACATCTTTCACACCTGACTTTACTTTGGTTTTTTTTTCTGTAGTAAGTATATGTAAATATGTTTATTTAAATTTTCACGTTATCTTCTATGTTATGCATGTTCGTAGAAAAAAAAACCAACTGGTAATTCACTCCTTTCTTCATTTTATGTCTATGTAGAGACATTTTGTATTTTTTAAGTATTATTTCATAATAAAGTAATTTTAGAAAACGTATTAAATTTTAACGTATAGGAATTCAACCCAAGTATAGTCGTAGGTATGTCTCGAATTTGTTCGTGAAATATCAATAGAAGAAACTAACTTCTTAGCTTAGCATTCCATGGATATGATTCCACTGTGCAACACATGCAACGCGTTGCAGACAGAAGAGCTCAGAGTATTGCTCGGGACATGCGACCGTAGTTTAGGTTAAACCTAAATACCTACTTTTGGATTTCCTTAAATATAAAATATGTATATATAGTATCTAATGTAAAATAATCTTACAAGTGCAGCCTTTGAAATATATAGTAATAACAATTTCAAGAAATTTCATGCTTGCAATATTCAGAAAAGTATTTAATATGAATGAACCTACATCATGAAACGGTATTTAAATGTCTAAAATAAACATAACGGTGTTACTATTTTGAATCTATTTGAATTCGTTACTATTATATTAGCACCATCTAGATATCGTTCTTTTTTTATTAACCCTGGGAACAACTGTTGGTTCCGATCCTGTTTTTACTCCTCCTACAAGTAGGTATATTTAATCTATATCGAAGAAATAATTAATTGCAAAAAAATTTGAGGCCAATCGTCGCGCAGGAGCACAAAGTGTGACCGTGAACGCAGCAGGATATCGATTCGATTCCCATTCGAGGAAATGAACTCAATTTACTCAACGAGGAATGCCCCCAGAAGCCAGGTAGCGTTTATGGCACTTTACGGTCATTTACAACCAACAAATATTTCATTTCTTAAAGATACCTTATGGGTCCCTATTACCTACCAATAAAATGAAATATTTGGGGGTTTATACGTTTATATATATTTTATACGCACATATATACTGCAATAAAATGACATGGTTTTTTTAGGCGCCACCGCAGGCAGCCATACTTATTGGACAAACAAAGATTTATTTATAATTAACTTATTTACTTTAGATGTTGCAATTTAGTCAGGTGTTCAATTTCAAAACGAGTAATAGAGAATTTGGAAAAATATTAAAACTTTCATTTGGATTCAAGAAAATATAAAAACAAAGCGCGGCCTTGAGTTCCGCCACTCAACACATAAAGTCTGGGAATTGCGTGTTAACATTGGGTTCCCTCCGCCTACCTTGATATATAGAAAAAAAAGTTGATTAAAAAACAAATATAATTAAAATATATTTTAAAAAAATGAAAAAAAAACAAACAAATATACAAACATATTTATTTTAACATAATAGTAAAAAGATAATAATCTAATACGATTAATACAAAATAGACTTTATATACGCGCAATAATTAAATCGATTTTGATAAATCCCCTTCTATAGTAAGATAATTCGCAAGGAAGAATTTCCTCATTATAGATTAGTTATCATTCGTCAAACTCTTAATGTCATTGCCATGTTCTTTTGTGAAATTAATTCCAGAGAAAATTAATCATTTATTTTGTTTTTTGTTTTGAAATACATATGTTTTGTTTACTTTAATTGAATGTTGCGTGGTAGAAATTTGTTGTCTGACTCAAGTATGTAGTAACACCCCAGGAACCAGGAAGGTACCCATATAGTATCGACCCGGGACCCTGGAACTGCCGCATGGCTGTGGAGTGGCCTACTGGCCTATCGTTCAAAGGCACTCTCTGTTATGTTGTTATAAACAGGTACTAAACGACTTTTAAAGTTCAATTTCAATGTCTTATATAATTAAGCTAAACTTGAGTTTCTAGTAGGATAACTGCTGAAAATCTTTTGTTTAGATGACAATTCCGTATTATTTATAATTTCACTGCAAACCCTTTAAATTTCCACATCAGACTGTCCAGTTTCGAAATAGTAGGCAGGTTAAGCAGTACATTGTTCCAATAGAGAACAATTTTGGGAGCAGTTTGTCTCAACTTAAAAATAGAAATAACCAAATCTTAATAAATTTTAATAATTGCAGAAATCCTGATTAGTAGGTATACTCGTCATAAGTCAATAAACCATTAATCAATATAAAGATTAAAGATATACCTAATGAAGTATTAACTAATCTCATAATAAGTATGAATAGCATTTAAATGTAAACAGGACGGTTTGTGCCTAATTATATTATAGTAAAAATTCAAGGATGGGCACTAGACTACAAATTGCCTTACAAATTTTTCGAGCTCATGTATCACTTCGGTTTATCGACTTGGTCGTTTGCATGAAGAGAAGCCGCGGCCAATCGTCGTAAAGTTTACAACTCCTCAGGTGCGTCACAATATATGGGTTTCCAAAACGAAACTAAAAGGTTCGGGTGTTACATTGTCTGAATTTCTGACAAAAACCCGTCATGATGTTTTCATGGCCGCTAGGCAGCGTTTTGGTGTGGGGAAGTGCTGGACACGGGACGGCTCCATTAACATAATTGCTCCAAACGGCTTGCGTTACCGAGTGCAGTGTATGTCAGATCTTCAGGGTGTGCCCGTTGCTCCAACTAAGTCACCGCCGGTGGTGCATGAGACTGTAGCTGCTCCTAAGAACTCCGTAAACAATGATAAGGTAGTTATTCAGAGGTGCAAGCGGATAACTAAAAAATAACTTGTTAATGTTTATAAATTTCTTTTTCTGATTAACTTTTTATAAATAAAAACAACTTCATTAGATATATATATATTTTGTATATGCATATTTTTTTTTTTTATCTCTGTACAATCAGTATGTTTCTAATTGTATATCTGTTTTTTTTCTATGCTTTGTTTTTGTGAATATTATCTTTTTTTTGTCTTACTTTATTAACTGTCAAAAATAATCCTATTATGTTTTCCAATACTTACTGAAGCGTTGACATATATTATTTGTATAGCTTTCATTGCAATAGTTAGGTGGTTAGCCTTTTGAATTGTTTCATTACATCACTTTTATTTATTTTCTTAGATCAGTCTCTGTATTTAGTCATGTGTTAAACTTTTCACATGTTTTTGTTTATTTTTATTATTTTATTATTTATTATTATTATTACTTTATTTTTTTTTATTTTTCATATCACTACACATATTATAATTGTGATGTGATTAAAATTTTTGCTTCATTATTATCAAACAGTTACTTATTTATATTAATGATTGTGTAATTTCTTTTTTTTGTTTTTCATACATTCTGTAATTTTATCATTATTATTCTTATGTAAATAAGTACCGATAAGATTTTTTTTTTTTTTTGGTTGACAGAATCATTGTAATATTCACTTTTACTGCTATGCTTTTATATGTATATCTTCATTTTTTTTTTCTTTTGATGTTTTGCTTTGCTTGTCCTTATATTGTTATCTATTATTATTTGTAGTTTTAAGCCAGATTTTATACATTAATTAATTCATTTGGTTTTTCTTTTTGTATTTCTCTTCAGTGTACATATGTATAATCTCTCTTTGCAACTGGCGGGTACTAAGTTATTTAAGTAATTTAATTTATTTAATTTATTATTATTATTTATTTATTTCTTCACATATTTATTTTATATATATTTAATATTTATATATTTATTTGTAAAACATAAATAGTATTTATTCATTATGGCAAATAGTAATGATGACTATGATTCATTCCTGTCCTTCTCTTCCTTTTCTAGTGGGGCAAGTAGTACAGACAGTTTTCTCAGTATTCCCACATTAGGCGAAATCATTGACGTCAACTTCTCAGACACTCTGAAAAATTTCAATGTTATTCATATCAACGCGCAAAGTGTTCCTGCACATTATTCAGATCTTCTTGCTTCCTTCGATAGTAAAAATATTCATGCAATATTGGTATCAGAAACTTGGCTAAAGCCATGTCTGCCATCGACTTCTTACTCGCTTCCAGGGTTTCATTTGATTCGTAATGATCGTATTGGCCGCTCTGGGGGTGGTGTTGCTATATATCTACGTTCGCATATTGCTTTTAGTATAGTGGACCAATCGCAGCACCAAACAGATGGTGGCCCCGAACACCTGTTTATTGAAGTAGTTCTTTCACATACAAGGGTCTTACTGGGAGTTTATTACAGTCCGAACCTTACGATCCACTACTTTTCATCTTTTGAAACCCTGTTGGAGCGACTGAAGCCTTTATATCCTCATACAATTTTAATGGGTGATTTTAACACATGTCTGTTAAAAGATGACCATCGTGCCTCTCGCCTGAGGTCCTTGGTTACTGGTGCTAATTTGCATGTTCTTCCTCTCACTGCAACGCATAACTTTCCAAATTGAAAACAGCTCTTGTCTCTTCTGTTGATCACGTTGAAAAACACGGTCAATACCCTGCTCTGGCCTTTTCTTATCATGACCTTATTTACTTATCGTATAAAATTAAACCCCCAAAAGCTAAATCAAGAATTCTTCTGCGACGCAATTTTGGTGGAATAGACTGGAATCAACTGCGGGAAGACGCAGCTGCAACAAACTGGCACGAAATTTCAAATTATGCAACAATTAACGAGCAAGTTGCTGCCTTCAACTCCTTAATATTACAACTTTATGATCGTCACGCTCCATTGCGTCCTATTCGGGTGAGACATCTTCCTGCTCCCTGGCTAACTGAGGATATAAAAAGGCTGCAAAGAAAGAAAAATATGGCAAAAGCACGTTATATTTTAAATCCTAGTGACAAAAATAAACTTAAATACAATAAAGCTCGGAATCATTGCAATAGAGTGTGTAGAGACCATCAACGACGCCATATCCATAAATCTATACTTGAAGAAGATGATTCTTCTAGAGTGTGGAAATTTCTTGAATCCATAGGAGTAGGTAAAGCACGTCAAAACCTTAATCCTCAGAATATAAATCTAAACAAGCTAAATAAGCATTTCTCTTCTTCGAGTAACATTAATGATACTACCAAACAGAATACACTAAATCAAATCGCCGCTTTCGCCTCTCCTAATATTCCAAATTTTTTCTTTAGTCGATTTACGGAAAGTGATGTTAAGAAAAATATGATGGCTATTAGCTCCGATGCTGTTGGTGCTGACTGCGTCAGCCGTAAAATGATCATCCCCATACTTGATATCATTTGTCCCATCCTAACTTCCATGCTTAATTTTTCCATTGATTCCTGTGAATTCCCTTCAGCATGGAAGGAAGCACAAATCATTCCCTTACCTAAAAAGAAAAATCCCACTTGTGATAACGATTACCGTCCAATTTCCATACTTCCTTTCTTATCCAAAGTCCTAGAGCGCATGGTGCAAAGCCAACTCACATATTTCCTTTCTAAAAATAACCTTCTAAATCCTTTGCAATCCGGTTTCCGTCCTGGTCATAGCACGATTACAGCACTTGTCAAAATAACCGATGATATCCGAATGGGTATGGACAGTCAACAGGTCACGGTATTAGTGTTGCTGGATTTTAGTAATGCTTTTGGCACCGTAGATTTTGACATAATGCTTTCCACTTTAGGTTCTCTTAACATATCTCCTAATGTAATCGACTGGTTTCGTAATTACCTGCATGGACGCCGTCAACGTGTACGAATTTGTGATTCTTATTCGGACTGGTCCTCAGTCAATGCTGGCGTCCCGCAGGGTGGCGTGTTGTCTCCTCTGTTGTTTTCACTTTTTATTAATAATATTTCCCAACATATCACTTCTCTCTACCACCTATACGCAGATGATCTCCAAATTTATTGTAAATGTAAAACTTCTGAGCTACCAGCGGCTATTAATACGATAAACAATAATTTAACGAAAATATCCGCATGGAGTAGGTGCTTTGGAGTGCAATTGAATCCTAGCAAGTCTCAAGCCATTGTTGTTGGTAGTCCAAAGCTTATATCTAAAATTAGCATACCCACCTTACCTGATATAATTTTAAATGGCCAAATTATACCGTATAGTAAATCAGTTAAAAATCTTGGTATCATCATCGATCACAATATGTCCTGGAATCCGCAGGTGAGTGAGGTGAGCAGGAAGATGTTTGCATCAGTAGGATATCTTTTCAGGCTACGTAATTTCCTTCCTATTCCAACAAAAATTGTGTTAGCACAGTCTCTACTTTTACCAATTCTTGATTATGCTGACTCTTGTTATCTTGATTTGAAAGAGGAGCAGTTAAACAAACTTGAGCGATTACAAAATCTTGCTATTCGGTTTATTTTTGGATTAAAAAAGTACGACCATGTCTCCGACTTCCGTAAAAAGCTCAAGTGGCTCCCAATCCGTCTTCGCAGGAATATTCATATTCTCCGTCTTCTTTACTGTGTACTATTTGATCCACTAACACTACCATATCTTAAAGAGCGTTTCGAGTTTTTGGGGCACTCTCATTCCCGACATCTTCGCTCTGAACAAAATTTAATTCTAAAAATTCCTTCACACTCCTCTTCCTTCCTCAGCAATTCTTTTACTGTCACATCCTCCCGACTTTGGAATGCCTTACCTCTGAATATCAGACGGGCTAAATTTTTAAAAACATTTAAGCGACTCCTAAAACTACACTACCATGCCCTCTAAACTGCCTTCTTGTATTGCCACCTGTATAGTGTAATGTATGTAGGTATGTATGTATGTATGTATGTATGTATTTATGTATGTAAGTATATATGTGTAATGTATACGTTTAATTAGGTATTTATATTTGTATATATTTAATATATGTATGCTGTTTGCTTTATAAATTTATTATAATTATTGTTTACACCTCAACCCTTTTTCTCCCTTTTTTATCCTATGCCTTAAGGTTGCCTGGAAGAGATCGCTGTTTTAGCGATAAGGTCGCCTCTTGTACATTTTCGTTTTTTTTTTTGTTGTCTATTTTATTGTTATTTTCCTTATGGGTGTACAATAAAGAGTATTATTATTATTATTAGACTATCCTGGGATGGGCACGGACCACTCCTCCACTCCTACGCTTTGCGTTAAACTTCATTCGTCCATTCTTTTACTAATCCTCTCCTTCCTTTACCAATTTATTTTTAAGTAAGTTTTGTTTTCTTTTATTTTCGTCAACGTGGAATTTAACATTAAAGCTAAAAGGAGATTAACAATATAAATAACAAATAGATAAATAATTAAGCCATTCAATATAATGGGATAGAACTATCCTATCGCGTAATCTGCGTTATAAAAAGATAGCTCAAAAGGAAGATATGAACCCGTTCAACTTTTGTAATGTCACTTTACAATATATGTTATTTTTAAATAAAAAACATTTTGGTCTAATTCGAAGACGACATCACAAAAGGCATTAGAAACTTTTCTCTTATCGTAATATGTTAGAAACTTAAAATAGGCACATATTTTAAATAATAAAATCTTTACTTCTAAGTATAGGTATCTACTAATATTATGAAGCTGTTCGTTGTTATACTTACATTCTTCTAAGTTATTTTCATTTGAAGACGAAGGAGAACGCAGGTAAAAGCTACTATAGATCCCTTATAGTCCTTGTGCAAAAAAACGAATTGAACCCAGAACTATCTGCTTGTAACATGTGTCCATTTGCTAATTAATAAAATATATGATTACAACCATATGATAATAGCTATCCTAACTCCGGCTATAATCTCTAATTTCCCGAAACAATCATTAATACGACTATTTTTTTTATCTATATCTTAAGTAGGTAGATGTTTGTAAGCAATTTAATTTAATGAATAAATAAGTTGTTATAATTATAATATTTTCATTTCCTCGCTCTGGTTACTGGTAACCAGGCAAAGCGCGACCTTGAGGTCCACCACTCGGCATGCAATACCTCCGGAATTAAGCGGATTTAGATTTCCAGGTTCCCTTTGCCCAATATAAGCTAAAAATAATATTCTATAAACTCATATTACGTATCTATATAAAACTCTTTCATCACTGAGTAACAAATGACAAACGAGGCCCAGACAAAACTGGACTTAGAAAATTTAAATTTAGAATGTAGGTTAGGGGTACGCTACCCCTACTAACAGAGGAGAGAGAATTCTATCTCATAATTCCTACAGGCACAGGAAAAACGCGAGTTTGCAATTAAGGGGCCCACAACTAATGTGTACTAATATACCTAATAAAGCGGAAGAGTTTGTTCGTATTGTGAGATCGAACCCACAACCTTCATATATATTTCTAAACAGATGCTGATCCACTCCGTCACAATGGTATGACGACACCTCCTTGAATCATATAAGATAAAGTAAAGTAAATAATGTTAATACGGAAATAGGCTTGTTTTTATCAAAATGTCATAAATAACGTTTATATATTTAGTTATCAATATTTGGATTTTCTAGTAAACTTACCTACTATCACAATGTAAAATACAATGTAAATTAGCTTCGCACTGTACCTATCCCGTACATAGCAGGGTAAACAGAGGGAACTAGTGTTAAGACACTCCGCTCCCCATTGAAGCTTCTGTAACTACTTACCCACTTATGAAAAGAACCGAATCGAACGAAAAAGACCTTAACTTGTTATGAAAATTTAAATATAATATAATCAAAATACGAAATCTTAGATTACAGTCGATCCGTTGTCACCTAATGGATTATTTACGAATAATTTTGTTGAATTATAAATATGAATTATACTCAAATTAGTATGTGTGTGTGTAGTCGTACATCTAGACGTGCGACTAGGTACCTATGTACTTACTATCTAGATGTGAATTCCGTTCTTTCACATATATTTGACCATGCCGGAAAAACGGCAAGCTAATGCTAGTGTTTTCATATATTGCAAACTAATGTTGTTATACGTATAGAAGAAATTGATTTGAACTGATAACAATTGCAGTAAAGCCACATTTCTAGAATGCATAGCTGTCAAGGTCATTCCACTTCACAACATCATTAGGTATACTAATAAAAATCAAATTAAACATTTCACCGCCATTGTAAAAAATATTAATAAAAGTATATTATAATAGCTATTATTTTTTATAGTAGGTATTTGTCATAAAATTTTAACAATTGATTATTATTAGATTTGAAGTGTCTTATAATAAATCTTGATATTTTAAAAGGCGGTGCTTTCTTTTAAATATTTATGTGTTATTTGTTATCTGTTGAGTCAAACATTTATTTACAAAATAATATGCATTTTTAATTATCTATTAATATCTTATCTGTATCTTTGAAAAAATATATTTGAATTTATTTTTCAAAATGTCAGGTTATTCCGAAACGATTATTAGACTAAACTTAAGCAAGCAATAATAAAATGTTTAACAAAAATCTAATCGGTTTATTTAATAAAATGAGATGTTTTAACTAAAAATAACCTATTTTTAATCTTACGCATTTACACACCTTGTATTGGTCCCCCTATTCCGCCTATGCTGGAGACATTGCGATTGCGTGTTGAGTGACGGAGCTCAACGCTGCGCTTTGCCTCGATACCAGAGCGAGAAAATGGAAATATTTCATATATAGTATTATTGTCTTCAGAGTTGAAGTCAAAAGTCTAATAAAAGCTTGTAAAAACACTATTGCGTTTAACGAGACACCTGTAATAAATAATATTATTTCTTTATTTTATTGATCAATATTTTAGATAAACTTGGGTACATATTTGAGGCCGCCATGGGTAGACACAGCGTCTGACTATACACACGACGGTTGTGGTTTGTAAGAAGTTAAAGCGCGGCATTGAGTTCCGTCACTCCCTAACTCACCATAGAACATGTCTCGAAAATAGTGGAAAACAGATTGTCTTAGCCTAGGTTCCTTGAGCCCACTCTGCTATATGCGACATGCGATGAATTTACAAGTAAATAGATAAAAGTATTATACACATTTACTTATGATTTGTACAAAATTTTATCATAATCAAAAGATTTAGACTAATATACAACTGCCCAATAATCCTAGTCGGCTATTTTATCTATAACTTTTAATTCTTCGCATTAAATACGATTTTAATTTCTTATGAAATGCCGAATACACCGATAATGTACCTATATTTTTTATTAGATTCACGCTGTATTCCGCACATAGCACCGTATAAAGCTATTGTAAAGACACTCCGTTCCCCATTACTCTTCCGTACCCCACTTTCCTTCGTATTCTTGAGCATTGCGTGTTGAGTGGCATCTGGCTCTCCTACGTTTGGGCAACAAGACAGCGGCGTTGATTTCCACTATTCAACACACAACATCGTGAACTCTCTGCCCACCCTGCTATATGCAGGCTGCAGCGTAAATCACTTCACGCAGAGGTATAAATGAAACACAAATACTGACATTAAAACATAATTGTTAGGTTACATACGGGCGCGGCCGCTACACTACACAATAACTAGTCATAATAATAGTAAACAATTTCAATTCACTTATCTAAGGGTTAGAAACACAAAATATCATTTATTATATCACTATTTATGTAGTTTCAAAACGGAGAAATTATTAACATTATTATAACAATACTTATGTCAGTTAATCTATACAAAAATAACGAAACGTAATCGAACTTGCGGCGGTCGTGGGTTCAATCCCCACTCGGGGGAATGAATTGTTTAACATTAACATTTCCTTGTTCCGGTAACAAGACAAAGCGCGGCGTTCACTTCTGCTAATCATCACGCAATGTTTCAAAACTTGGGTGGTGCATGGGAAACCGAAGTGTCTTAACACTTGGTTCATTCTGCATAATGTGAAACTATAAAATCCATTAAAAACAAATGTGTCCAAAATATTATGATTCTGTTTTCATTTCCAAAATGATAATACTTAAAACAAGTACTAACAACACATAATATTTTTAATATTCTAAATTTTTGAACATGTCTTGCTTTTCACTCTCTCATGTGTTAAACACTTATTAATTGAAATTATTGCTTCATACAAATTTAAATAATTCCTTCATTTTGAAACCTATCTAAATTATTTACGTAGCTTTTGCATAATAAAAAATAAAATTTACAAAAAAAAATAAAAACATTTTAATCCAAATATTTATTAAATTGACCAAAAACAAAAAAGAACGGAATTTAATGTTGTATTTAAAAAAAAAACAAAATTAATTGTCACAACATCCGATTGTAACTGCAGCAGTTGTGGGATCGACACCCAATAATCAGGGGGAATTAATTTATTACAAATAAAATACATTAATCTTCATCTCCGATCTGATAAGGCAAATCGCGGCGTTGTTTTCCGAAGTTCAATATGAAATGTCTTTAATAAGGAGTGTCTATAGAATGAAGTGTCTTAACACCAGGTTATCTCTCTCCCAACCACTGGGTTGGGTATATTCAAATGCTACGTAAACAATGTCTAAATCTTAAGTCTATTATTAGTAAAAATTCAAAATATTAATAAAAAAAACAATAAATAGGCGGTGATCCAATCATTGAGACCTTCTCGTTTCAAAAAAAATAATACTTATTACAGGAAAATATATCCATATGAAATTTGAAATGATGGACAGATCGATCGTAAATAAATTAAATAAATAATATAATAATAAGAAGAAGTCATATAATAACAACCATCCCTTAGACTAAATCATTGCTGTCATATCAAAATACTTAAATAAAAAACACTAAATTATATAAAAAGATTTATCCAGAAATAGAACAAACATTTACTTTCAACAAAAAATTATAGATTGAGTGCAAGTTATACTAATGGATTATTGGGTAAACTATGTATACTTATATAATTTTGTAAAAAATAAGACGTTTTTTAGGAGAATAAGTATAATTTATAAAATAAAGCCGTAATCCATTTTCGAAACAATTAATGATTACATTTCAAAATGTTCACTAAAGTATACCCAACCCAAAAATTACAACCATCTCTCGGACTATAAAAAAATAAAAATGACACAAAAAGGCAACCTCCTGGACTATTTAAAATATTTACATACGATCGATCTATAAATAAATCTATGAAACAACAAATTTTCGCAACGAAATATACTTTGTTTATAATGTACACTGGTTTTATTTATTAGTAATAATAATGAATTATTTATTAAGTCTGTATAGTAAAAAAATACATATATAGATTAAATAATAAATTGACAAATATATGATCAAATATTATAAGACAAAATATTTGAAAACATTTTTCTTTTTTGTCAAATTATAATATTTTTTATATGAATAGTATGGTTGTTAAATAAAATTCTTGCTATATTCAAATATTCTTAAAATATATAGCACATTATCTATGTATATAATTGCATATATAAATAGATCTATTGAAAAAAATATTAAATAGATCAATAATAAATATACAAATGAAATAAAACCATACTATACACATAAAAGAATGTATGAAAAAAAAAACCAATTACTTTATAAAACACAAGTTACATATAAAAATTATGAAAGTTATTATTTTTTTAAATATAACGGAAAATTAATAAATCTTATAATTTACAAGTTTATGAAATGAATAGCATATTGTAAGTTTGACCAAATTTCGTTATAAATTAAATCTACATATAGAAATAAATAAACGGAATATATTCAATATATAATAATAGAATACATTCCGTCCTGAATTAAAAATTTATTCATACTACTAAATTTAAAAGTACTGTCATTTTAACATTTACTTTTAAAACAAAATGCTATTTATTTCACAGAACATACATACATCTTATCTAAATTAAAATATAGCACCCCAATAACATCGAGTACACTTTGTTAAGAGATTTATATTTTTTGTAAAAAAAAAACAAACAATTATAATATAATATTTCTCTATGGAGATATTTTTTAATAATCATTTGCATAACAATTAAAAATATATATGAATAATTTCAATTGTTATGCTTATGATTTAGCAGTCGCCATTTTGTAAGAAAAAAAAACAAAATGACGAAAAAAATGAGTATTAGTTTTGTCCTTTACGTAATATCCGTATAAAATTAAATATATAATATTTCCAATTTAATAGTATCTTACCAATAATCATAATAGAGCAAAAATTCGAAAAATACAACAAATATATTAATTAAATAATATAAAAAAAATATATGATAAAAATGTCGACGACTCTGCCATTAAAATTTGTGAAAAAAAAAACAATAATCATATATTAACAAAAATATAAATGAAAATGGATTTCCCTTACAATCTAAGTTAAATATATAATACTTTTTTTATATATACCTATAACTGCCGATTTGAATAAGGTAGTCTAAATTGGAAAACTTAGACTTACTAGGGAACTAAAAACTACTTATTGAAAAAAATAAAAAAAGCATTTTGGAATTGTGAAAATTCCAAATTAATTAATTAAAGTTATATAAAATTCTGTAAATAATAAAAAAAACACACACACACTAAAAGAATATGAAAAAAATTAGGCCATTTCTATAGAATTACATGATAAAAAAAACAAATATGACAGCTGTCATTTTCAAATTTTATAAATATCTGTGGATATATGAGTTTGTAAAGTTTCATTTTAATATTTTTAATCTGGTGGAAGATAACTGAAGAGCTTGTACTTATCCCTTATGTACGGTCGTACATCATCTTTCTGAAATAAGAATAAAAGAAAATTATTAAATACTACCTATGCCCTTGTTTGACCTTACGTGGAAAAGATGTTTTTTTGCCAAAACATAGCCCATTATTATCATCATTCAAATTAGCATTTAACAAACAAACAAACAGCATACAAACTTAGTTTCAGTCAATTCAATAAGAGACTTAGTTTGTAGCAATTTTTGGTGAGCAAAATACTTTAAATTGATAAAACTTTTTTTACTTATAACCGATCGAAATAAAAAAAATACTAGTTTTATGAAATTAACGCGCACGCGCTAAAGAACATGACTATTTTTAACCACCATTATATTTCAGTTGTAGTGTTTGAATCTGAGTTAAATTCTACTACTAGATTAGAAAAGTGTCTCTCAGAAAAAATATTTTTTACCAATAAATTGATTTTTAACCCACCAGACATTTTCCTGCCCCATCTTTGTTATCAAGTTTTACTAATCATTACACGCCAATGGCTGAGCCATCGGGGTCTAGTTGTGTTTTGAAACCATTCAAGAGCACAGTTTTTTTGGCGTCAAGCTGTATCTTACATGTAGCAGGTAAGGAAAGAGTCCCACCCAATTTTCGAGACATTGCTTGCCGAAACTCAACGCCGCAATGTCGGGGAAATGTAAATAATATATTTATTTTTCTAAATGGGAATAGAACCCAATGCGTCACTCCACATCCAAATTGGTTCAACTGTTTAAAAGGAATATGGGGGCAAGCTTATACAGAAGAATTATTATTTTATGTAAGAAATATATAAATAGGTACTTACTGTAGCCAAATTTTCTAAGAAAGGCAATAATTTTAAGAGCTCATTATCACTTCTGTCCACAAACCAACTGTCTATGGGGATGCCATTTTCTAGTTGATAGCCAAACGCCTGCAATAAAATATTTTTCTATATGAAAGATATCGAGCAGCTTTTAATAACTGATAAATAGTGGTTGATATATTAAAGTTAATTATTAGTGACTGACAGACAACACACAAACTAAACTACTGGACTTCGCAACGTTAAAGTATGCCATAGGTAGGTTAGGGAAGTTAGGGAAGGATAAAAAGAGCATTTCTCGAAATTCCGAAGTTGAAAAACAAAGTTGCGGGGGACAACTAGTAAATGAAACAAAACTAACGCATACCTGCGGGCTATTATCCACTATGACGGTTTTACGCAAATCACGTCCCAAAATCGATAAATCTTTAACATAATTTCCGTTCACTAAAAGACAATGCTCACGGAACAATCTGGAAAGAAAATATTTTTATTTATGAATATGTGATGACTTATTATATGTCTAGCCGCTTTCTGCCTACCCTTGTTCTTTATATTATAAACAAATTATATTTTTTATACAGTAACTTATTTTAAAAAAAGACGATTGCAAGTAAGAAGACTTAAAAACTGTCTCACTGAAACGCGACTGGTTGTGGGTTCAATTGCAGAGAAAACATGATTAACGTTCCCTCCTATCCTCCGTCAACATAATATCTCGACACTAGGTTCCCTCCGCCTATCCCGCTATATGCGGGATAAAGAGAACACCTACCTATATTTAATCCAACGTCGTGCCGGATCTAATAAATTAAGTAATCGATCTGCATACACCCTCTTGCTTGCCGTGAACAATATAACTTCGTAGAGACGTGACACGCGTGACAGAAACTCTGCGAAATGCGGACGAGTACGGACAAATACCTGAAAATAGAATAGAATATTCTTTATTGCACACACCAAAAAAAAGGTATATATGAAAAAAAAAAATAAACAAAATAAAATACGTATACAAAGGCAATCTTATTGCTTTAAATATTGTAAAATAGAGATCTTTTTTATTAATTGCAATTATATTACTTCACACGATTTTCATAATTTTTCGTTGCTTTTGATTAACTTAATTAATAAATAAATAATAACTTACAGTACATTTAACAAAAATTTATAATAGTGGGACTCGAATCCGCTCATTTTGTTAGCCAACCAAACACACTCACCACTAAGCCAAACTACGTCCAATTCTTAATAGTTAAAGCGGGTTCAAAATTTTACATCCTCTAAAATATTTACCTATCATAAGCGAAGACCGATATAAAAATGTTAAAAACTTACAGTATACCGACAATCCTGGAACAAAACTGGGAAATGGAAGCTTGCGTCGGGTAACTCTTGTAATGAACAATGGACTAATGTCTCATCCAGATCTAATACCTAAAGAAAAAAAAAATATCATATTTAATTTGTATTTATATTTAGTATTTTCTAGTTCTGGCAACAAGACATAGTGCGGCGTTGAGTTCCGCTACTCAAATTGCACTCATGTTGTAAAAATTGGTTGGTGAGTGGGGAACAGATTGTATGAACACTAGGTTCCCTCTGCCTACTTGGCTATATGTCTAAAGCTAAAAAATATAAATCACATAATATTAATTACCAGACTAAAATCCGGGCTGGTTCTAGTTTTCAACGGCAGAGCAGGATACCGCGCCCGCAACGCTCCCGTTGCAACCGACTCCAATGGCGGCAACTAAACATTAAATAAATTATTATGTAAATCTATGCTTACATTATAAAGCTGAATAGTTTGTTTGGTTGAACGAGTTAATCTCCGGAAATATTAGTCCAAATTGCAAAAATGGTTTTCTGTAATAAAGTCCCAGACAACCGGAAGAACTTGCATTAAATGTTTATGATTTTAAATTTAATTTATTTCTTGTATTTTAATTCTATTTTTTGAGTTGCCTCCTAATATAAACTACAATTTTAATTTTATTTTAATAAGAAAAATTTCAATAAGCAATTGTAAGGTTATTAATGTAAAGTAAGTAAAGTAAAATACTCTTTATTGTACACTGAATTAGAAAAGTGTTTACAATGATACATAAAATAGCACAACAGGCGGCCTTATTGCTATAATGTATTTATTTTTAATATTTAATTCTTATTATTTCTTCAACACTTAAGCGATCAATATTTTATGAATTTTTTTAGCAAGTGAGTTGTATGCTGTTGGCTTTTAAAGGCGTGACTCCAATAAGCCATCTACCTTTTAGTATTTTTTTTTATGTTTATAATAACATAATAATCATACCTGTTTAATAAACAAATACGGGTCGAAAGCATCTGCCCATGATGATAGTTGTTCACAGTCCACTCGGGTACTACATGAAGATATTACTGCTGCGGCCTCCTCCTATAGACAAATAAAAAATATTATATATACTAGCAACACGTCCGCGGCTTCTCTCCCTTCAACTACTCAATTATTTATTTATTAATCTGAATTACTGTCGTGATCTGAAGCCTGTTGTGGCACAGGGGCACAAATGTGTGATTGTAAACGCGACAGGCTGTGGATTCGTTTCCCATTCAAGGAAATGAAATATTTAATGTTATTTTCTTTGTTCTGGTGTTGAGGCTAAGCGCGGTGATGAGTTCCTCTACTCAATACATAATGCCACCAATTTTTTTAGGAATTTTGTTGAAGAAAATACTGTACATATATTGATATAACTGTCAAGAAAACAAACATTAAATGTCAAGGGAAGCTTGCCAAAATACAACAGTGGAAACTACAACTCAATCAGTTAAGCCATTTCTGAGATTAGCATGAACAAAAGCACAGATAAACAGACAAGTTTTAAAAATAAGTGTTTTTGGTTCTAATACATTATTAAATGCCCCTAATAAGATTTTTTCTTCTACATCTTCCTTGTATGGACACAAATCTATTACGATTTTATTATAAGTGTACATAAAAAAATGCTTATTGAAAAAATTACTTCAATATCTGGTGTAGGTTCATCATGGCAGTGTAAAGAATTCTCGTCGACCACATCTGAAGCACTCTATAATAAAACAAAAATTGCATTAATTATATTATTTGAAGAAATTATTTAAAATCTTAATGTCAAATTTGCCTACATTTTGAAATAATTTTCACTAACTATATATATTTTTTTAAATAAATCTTTGAAAATACATTTTTTTAAATTATCACTTAAATCCACATCACTCAGTTTCACTTTAATCAGTTTTAGATACATTAATACAGAATTATCACAACCAAATACAGATTTATTAGAAGTATAAGTATAGATATGGATTGCTATATATTTTCAGGCAAACTCATGCCTTGAGTTCATTCAAATGCGGATAACTTTTTTGCGGATGTTAAGTTTAGTTAAAACAAAGTAATTGGTGAAAGTTTTAAGTAAATCAGTTCAGTACTTTCAGAGATCAGCGTCACAGACAGACAAGAAATTCAATAAAATATTTTTGCTTTCTATTATTCTTTTTAAGTGTCCCTCTATCCATTTTCAGTCAAAAATACTAAATGGT
>JAEBDU010000023.1:309022-373565 GCA_016802625.1 Heliconius numata
ATTTTCAGATATTATACGAAAATCTCCAAAACGAATCCACCGGCACATCGACAATGACATTAGAGGACATAGACGAAATCCAAGTACAAGACGAACCGGACAAAACTTTGACTTTAGAAGACGACTCTACGTCGTACGACGCTAATTCATTACAGTTCGACGATCCGTCGATCGCTACGAGCGAAGATATTTCAATGTACTGCGCCATGTTGAAGAAACCTAAGAAAAGTAGGTCCAAGGAACAGCAGTTGACTGATTTTGATATGTGGCAAGCGAGCGATGTTCAAGTTATGAAGGTAAGTTAGTTATTTTTTAATGTTTTTTCTTTCTAAATATAGATTTCTTTTTATTTATTTATTTTTTAAATAAAATATTTAATATTTTCATTTCCTCGATCTGGTAACTAGTATAAGCGCGGCGTTCAGTTCCGCCATATCTACTACGCGCAATGTCTCAAGAATTCGGCGGAAAGTGGGAAACAGAGTATCTTAACATTGGTTCCGTCTGCATATAGAGCATGAAGCTAAAAAAATGTCTCTTTGCATCTTTTGTAAACATATAGATATATGACCACGTAGATAGGCTTAGGCGAAAAAAAAATTCAAAAATTCATTTCTCGCTTCGCTCAACATCAACAGTTAACTTCAGACCTTAACTCATAGCAAAGAGCAGACAGAGAACTTAACCTATCAGGTCAATCCATTTTCTTATAGAGCGGCGGAACTTAACGCTGCATTTTACGTTAATAGAGCTCATTTGCCCAAATGACCAATCGAACCCACGTCCGCGTAAAGTTAAACGCCTTCCCATTGCTGCTGCATCACTAAAGCCTCTTGAGAAAGACGTAAACTCATTAATGGATTTTAAACATATGAAACGAGTCCTAAGCAAAGTTTGTTTATGGAGTTTTAGTTAAATGAGGGTTACGCCAATTTTATACCTAACAAACTACTACATAGTTTGTCTTGTTAACATACTCCATGTTTCTCTATGCCCAACCTTCTTGAGAAGAAAGAATTGTGAAGATGCTATAATTGTTTCAATATGAAAAATAAAATACCTGTCATCCTCAACAGAATCTCCTAATTCGTTCGGGGACATTGGACGAACAAATTAAATGGGAGGCCATAGCCACATCCCGGGGACTCTGTACACTAACGGACAGTTGTACTTGCGACGACTGTACGGGCGCGAAGTACCTGGCGGGCATCGGGGAGGGGGACGCGGGGCTCGGGGCTGCACCACTATTCAGTGCTATCAATGTGGGTTGTCAGGTTCAGTGAATATAGCGAGAAGTGAAAAATTTTGGAGTTTTCGGTAATTTTTTGGGCTGGTCTATGGAAAAATTGTGGATTTTTCCTCTTAAGCGCTACAATTTGGGTAAGTACCCTACTTAGTCAGGTTCAGTGAATAAGAAAAAGAGAGAACATTTTGGGGTTTTCAGGTAGTTTTTGGATACTGTGGACTTGAATAAAAGTTCAAATTTTTGGAGATTTTTGAAATTTGTGGATTGTTTATTGGAAATTTGCCAATTACTTGCTATAAATGTGAGGTGTAATTTTCAGTAAACATGAATGCGAGTGGAAATTTTAAAGGTTTTGCATGTTTTTTAAGGGAAAATTATGAATTGTCTGTGAATTTGTATTTGGGATGGAGTAAATAAGAAATCTCAATTTGGACATTAACTGATGGTAATTTCTAAAATGGGGAGAAGTCCAAGAATATCTTGTTTAAACTTTATCTGAAATGTCTTGCATAAAAAAAGAATACTTTTTAAATCATTATTGGACTCCAACTTGAGAAAATTGTCATCCAGATTTTAGTTATCTGCGTTTTAGAAAAATTAATTAACTCCTCAATCTCAGTGTACACCTGTAATAAACGTACTATGTTTAGCACCATTTTATGACACTTCATCAAAACTGGATTATCACAGCATGAAAATACAACATACCTAGTCCTAATAGGAAGACACAGGTTTAAACACATTTTTTATAAAAAAATCAATTCTTCACCTAAAAATAAGTGCGTCGAAGAAAAAAACTAAAAAGACCTGTTGTTCTAAAATATGTATATTGTATAAAAAACACTATTTTTGGCACATTTTTAAACTATTTCTTATACTGGACTGTTAGATAATATCTAGAGTAAATATTGAATGTTTTTGTGTATATGTATGGGCCCTTCCATTAGGTACTTAATAGTTAATACTGTTGGCCGATATTTAGAGTGGACCTCTTTAGTTTTGGGTACAAAAATATTACTACGATTTTGATTATTATTCACCGTTTTATTTAATTTACTGGAATTATATAAAGTCTACTGAGACTTGTATACACTAGATTATATACTGCAATTTTAGAATTTCGGTACCATGTACATAATTTATATCGCTATAATATGTAATATTTTTAAATTTTAGGCATAATAATTATAATACGT
Organism: Heliconius numata; assembly: GCA_016802625.1. Classification (NCBI taxonomy): domain Eukaryota; kingdom Metazoa; phylum Arthropoda; class Insecta; order Lepidoptera; family Nymphalidae; genus Heliconius; species Heliconius numata. The sequence goes on from JAEBDU010000023.1 coordinate 311,465, forward strand.
AGGTATATTTATCAACTATATTTCACAAAATTCTGAACTTATATATACGGCCTAATGTAGTAATTAGTCTATTATCTAGTGTCTATTGAACTTTCACAATCGTAGATTAAAAATATTTTATTTCAATTATTTTGTTATTTCTCTTAGGCATAATAATCATAGGCCATTTTCATACCTGCATGAAAACAAATTATTGTCAATGGTAGTAAATCTGTGTTCACAACTTCAAAAAAATCTATTCGTCACAATAGTAAAAATAAACTACTGTTTTAATGTTATTAGAAAAAATTATCAAAAAAATTTTGTACTTTTAAAAATATTCATCGCGTTACAAATAACACTTGCTAGTTGCTTTATGCAAATTGTTACAGTTATTTAACACGCGAAGTATTATTTTAAATACCTATGTAGGTTTTATAAATTATGTTTCCTTTCTTACTAAAAAGAAGTTACGTCAAGGCTATTATTTATTTAAATTCCTTTTTTTTATATTTTCAATTTTGTAGGATCTATATATTCTTCATACCGTCTCTTTGGTGGTGAAGGGAAGCCACACATTGTGATTTTTCAGACAATTTACCTACAATAACCCCACGGTTGTCGGTTCGATTTCCAATCACGGTAACGAATTATTTTCGTTTCCTTACTCTGATTGAAACATCATACCGCGTTATATATTCCTCCACTCAAAGTGTGATGAATGAGAGTGTCTCAACACTCTCAGGTTCCAAGCTGTAAAATAATAATTAGTCTCTTTATTACCTAAATTAAAAGTTACAAGTAAAATTTTAATAAAATTATTATTGATTTAGTTTTTTTACTGTTCCTTCGACTTTTATATGTAGATAAATATGTGGGTTGGCTCTCTTCATCACCATAAACTTCATAAATTTAAGTAAATTTATGATGGTTTATGAATATATTTAATTTCATAATATAAATTACTTCATTTTTTTATATCTCACTCAGATTTTGTATAGAAGTTTTATACAAATGGTATTAGAACCTACACTAAATGAACATTAAAATAGGAAATCACTCTAAAATAATGAAAAGTGGAGGCCTCGTTGTTGTTTCTAAGACTGATTCGGAATGTCATTTATTCGGGTAACGTATGCAAATATGGCGGTTTTAACGTATATTTAAATATTAATATATATTGTACAAATAATTAACATATGGACTATGGAGAGAATTAGTATAAATACATTTTAACTTGACATTTCCAGTTTAGACATATTGGAATTCCGTTGGATTTATTATTTTTAATTTCCTCGTGTGTTTTGGAAATGAAAAAAACCGTAAAATAATTTGAACGGGGTGGAATTACAATCTGCACATTTCTGATGAAATTTTGACTAAATTCATAATTTTTAGTATACACTTTATAACACCATAAATCATAATTCCTAAATTGTACAGAAATTAAATATCAATGTCCTTTCGAATATATAGGTACTTTTGTAAGCATAGACTATGTTTTACTTTTTTATTATATTTTTAGCAACTACTAAAAGACATTATCTTTTCTAATTTCTAGACAAATTTAATTTACCTTATTATTTTTATTGTATTTAATCCTTTTTTGAGGAGAAATATATTTTATTTAATAAATGTTTGGGCAACGTTAATTTTACGCTATGTTTAGTATAGATTAGATATTATACACATATAGAAATTTAGTAATTATGCCTTCTATAGATATCTAAATATACCTTCTTATACGGTGTATAATTTCGTATTGTATTTTATACTATTTGATGTACACGAACTAAAACCTCTAGAGTAAAGTTCCTATATACTTTCTATAAACACGATCATTCATATCTTTTTTGTAAAATTACATTTTTTTACACATTTTTAGCACACATTATTATAAAACTCTGAGCAAACTGACACTGATATTTTTGTAAGACTTACTCAAAAATGTAAGTTTCTTTGGGAATATTTTGATATAAAACTTAAATAAGTTGTTCTGTCTACAAAATTTTTCGTGAAACAATTACAAAACTATAATACTATTAACTTTAATAGTTACATAATATATTTTTAAAAAATATCCGTAAGTACCTTACATTATATATGAAAGAAATTATTTTTAATTATCTTCAAAAACACGTAATATTTGAAATATATATAAATATATGTTAAAAAAATAGTTTAATACACAAGAATACTTTGTAGATAAAAAATCACTCTTTAAGATTTTAATTCGTTTAACTAATCTTAAATTAATTGAAATGTACTTAACATTTATGGCAACTTAATGTTAGTTAAACACCAATTAATATCTCTGAGTGTTGTTATATGTTTTGTGTCCATATAATATGTGTTACGTAGTATATTTCGTAATAGTTTGTGTCTTCGATGTGTAGTTGAACGTATTGGTAAAGTGGCATTAATCATTTGTGGTATATTAAATACATATACAAAAAGATATTTGCTATTTTATTTTTTTCCCTGATAAGTTTATAAAATAAAATGCTAATAATTTTAGCAAAATAGCTAAAAATATATACAAATTTCTAAAAATGTAACGAATTTTTAAATCATACCATAAATTATGAACAGGTTAGAACGTTGGTCTCGTCTCATTAACATTGCCACGATACCATAGCCCACAACGTCGTGGTCGTGGTCGTCAATAGTTTATTTTTCTACACAACCCATATATCCATTCAATAGCATGATAATTTATGTTCTATTAGCTTCATCCGGTATTTAGCAGGATAGACAGAGGGAACCTCTTGACACTATAGCGAGAAAATTAAAATAATTCAATCCCCCGTATGGAACTCAAACCCACAACCATTGCGTTTACAGTCAGGTAGTTCGCTGTTGCGATGACAGCCTCGTTGTACACAGGAAGAAGTAAATTTTTAGTACAATGTTGTATCCAGTTATATTATTTATTAATGATATGTAAATCTCATTTCATTTTCATGTTCGTAGCCCTTTTGTCCACGTAATAATTTGAAAATAAAAAAAATAATTTTATTACGCCACTACTGTAGCGTAAGACAAGTATAATAAATAAAGTAAGCAAAAAAAATTAGGCATCTGTGTCACAACAAATTATCTTGATATTGTCTATGAAACAAGCAATAACGTTTCTTTACTCGTGTAAGGAAACGTTGAAGCTAATTAGACATTTATTTTACAAAGATTGATTTAATAATTTTATAATGAAGTTAATCATAATTAAAATTGAATTAATAAATATTAAAATAAAATAGTTTAGTTGCATTGAAAAGAAATTAAATTTACTAAAAATGTTAAAAACGTTCCCTTTTACTCTACCTTACTGAACAATGTCAATATCAGAATGCGACATACTTCATTTCATATAACAATTAACAAGTAACGCGCCGATTTGACTTAAATGATATAAATAATAATATATAATTCTTCTATGTGTTTTAAAATATTTTAATTACAAAATGAGTGGACCTAACGGCATGTTGTATGGTGGAGATGAAATAGGTGCGTTAGTGTTTGACCCTGGCCATCATTCATTAAGAGTTGGATATGCACAAGAGGATACTCCAAAAGCTGATATCCCAGCAGTTATCGGTGTTGGACCAGCTACACATATACCTGACGCTGAAGAGAAGGTTCCGGATGGAAATATTACACAAACTGGTATTAGAACTTTATTTAATGACTTCTCTGACTGTATTTTACAATATGTTTATGTGTATATTACTCTACTTATTTATTATGCATGTGACAAATTTTAGGTATTTTGTTACAGTTTCAAATTTATTAAAAATGTTGCAATATTTTCTAGAACATTTTTTACGTTTTTAATAAAATAAAAAGTAACAAAAGTAAGTTTTTTTTACTTCGAATATTTTTATGCTTGCAAACGTTTATTGCGAAAATTAATAATTTCTAAATACTAAACTCATAAGTCTTATTTATTTATTAAAGCAAAGTATATAATCATTAACATGTATCATAATGGCATAAATCAAGTGAGATCAGTTGTAGCAACAGGGGCAAAAGTGTGCGACTGTAAATGCAGCCGGTTGTGGGTGTGATCATCACTTGAGAAAATGAAATATTAGATATTTTCATTTTCTTGCTCTGGTAAAAAAGCAGAGCGTGGCGTTCAGCCACTTCAAGACAATTTCTCCATAATTTAGCAGATTGTGGGGAATGGAAGTCTTAATGCGAAAGAAGTATCTTACCAATAGGTTCTAGGGTTAGCATTGTCTACTTAATGAATAATTATACCATATTATGTTAAATTACTCTTGATTTATTCTAGCTACTAAAAAAGATGAGCTCCGCTATTACATAGATGTGACAGAATTACATGTGCCAAGACCTCACATGGAAGTGCAAACATACATGAAAGATGGCCAAGTGGATAATTGGGATTTGTTTGAGAAAATGTTAGACTATTGTTACTCTAAGGTTAGTGTTTATTCTTTGTATACACTGTTCCCCACACATTGCCTGCAGGGTACAACCATGCAACTGTAAATGTATATTTGCAAATGTATATTTGGTTTGTGGATACAATTCCCACTTGAGCAGCATGGGAAACACATGTTTTTGAATGTCTGTTACATATTTATTTATTTTACTTTATTTAATTTCATCTTTACAGCAAGTACCTAGTTGTTTATGATGTTATTGATTTATAGTCTATGATTATTTGTTGTTTACTGTAAAGCCCCTCTAGGGTAAAAGGCCTCTTCCATCTTTCTCCATGTTGGTTTATTTTGAGCTTTGGTAATCCAATTGTAATTTAATGATTTTGTCAATCCATCTTTTTCTTTGTCTTTTCCTGGAGGGGCCAAGCCACTTTGTTGTTTTCAATGTCCACCTGTTGTACTGGTCACTTAGCTACCAGCCAGCCACCAGTCAGCCCACCTCCTTTTCAGTGTCATGGCATGTTCCAGAGAATCTTTAAACTTAGTTTTGTTGCATATGTCTATGTTAAATGTTCTATGTATGTTTCTTAGATGTGTTATCTGTCTGATATATAATCCAAGCTTAAAACTTTCCACAAAATATCTTTATATTTCATTTATGGGTCTATTAACATTTCTAAGCCATATAAATTCTTTTTCTTTTCTTTTTGAAAGAAATCCTGATAAAAAAGATATTTCAGGTAATAAGATCTCCATCAGAACACCACCCAGCATTATTCACAGAGGCAGTATGGACGAGCAGACCTGCTCGAGAGAAACTAGCAGAGCTGCTTTTTGAGAAGTACCAGGCTCCGGCATTCTTCCTCGTGAAGAACGCGGTGTTGGCGGCGTTTGCGAATGGCAAGTCCACAGCGTTGGTCATAGACGCTGGTGCCAGTCAGACTTCAGCTGTACCTGTAGTTGATGGGTAAGAGACATCTAAGGAATTCTTTCTTAAATTAAAATTTTATATAATACTACTACTATTTGTAACCAGTCATGGAATGAAATATTTAACAGTTTCATTTCTTTGCACTGGCAACAAGGCAACCACTTTGTCTTTCCCAAATCAAGTGGGAAACTAAAGTACCCTAATGGGAATGGAATGCCTTAACATTAGGTTCAAACAAAAAAAAAACAGTAGGACTATTGCCGCTTAGATGAACTATTTAGTTAGCTTGCTCTGATAACAAAATAACAACACACTAAACAAAAAATAATAATTTTATTGTTCTTATTTTCAAGACAACATAATGATATATGTTCTAAATTAATTAAGTATGTAATAAAAATATGTTTTTTTTTTACTTTTATTTTCTTATGTCATAGTACTAGATAGTTTTGTTTTGTATTTCAAAAGATATTTCTTGTTAAGGAATTTTTCCACGATCAATTTAAATTATATGATTTTTACTAATAAACATTATTTCTTTTCAATTTTTCTTACAGATATGCGTTAGTGAGTGCCGCAGTGCGGTCACCAGTGGGCGGTGACCATTTGGTGGCTCAGGCCAAGCACATGTTGAACAACATGCACATACAGATGCTGCCTATATATAGCATACAGGTAAGTCTACATGTTACTTGCTACCTGTCGCTTGTAGCATGTTACCTTTATCTTGTTACTTGTTACATGTGGATTTTTATTTTGATGTTAAATAAGTGGAATATAAGTGGATTTTTTGTTTTATAATGAAATTTTATAGAGATAATTTTTATTCATGCACATACAAATAAATTTAAGAAAGTGCAAATTTTTGTTGATTATATATCACTATTAATAAGAAAAAAATATAGTTTTTTTAAATATATTTGAAATTTTCCACAATAAATTGGAAAAGCATAAATAAATTTGGTGCCCTTTTCTATTTTTGGTTGCGTCGCCAATCACAGAGCAAAGAGGTGATACGCGAGCGCGAGCGGGCGCGCTACACGCTAAAGAGCCTGCCGTCGGGCCTCACGCAGTCGTGGCAGCAGTACATGCTGCGCCGCCAGTATGCCGACTTCGTGCACTGCGTGGCGCACGTGTCCGAGCAGGCCTACGACGAGCGCGCCGCCGCCGCCGTGCCGGGCTTGCACTACGAGTTCCCCGGTGGCTACCACCAGGACTTCGGCCCCGAGCGCTTCAAGCTGGCGGAGTGTCTCTTCGAGCAGAGCCTGGGCGCCGCGCACATGGCGGCAGCCGCGGCGGGCGCCTGCGACGCGGACGTGCGCGCCGCGCTTTGGGGCGCCGCCGTGGCGTGCGGCGGCTGCGCGTGCGCCGCCGGCTGGCTAGAGCGCCTCGGCCGTGAGTTGGCTGCGCGCGCGCCCTCCGCGCACCGCCTCAAGCTGGCCGCGCCGCCCGCCGGGCCCGAGAGACGGTTCGCCGCCTGGATAGGTGCGTGACGCCGTACTACCGTTACATTTATTTATGATTTGTTGAAAGTCATACCCGAGATAATTTAATGACCTAGAGTCCTAGACTGTATTTACTGCATCATGTTTCCTCCACGCCTCAATTGGTGAAAGAAATCAAAAAATCTGTGCTGTCATATCTGTCGACATGAATGTCGAATATTAGTGCTAAAAATCGAAAGTGATATGTAATCACCTAGCAATTTTTTATATAATTTGTTCATTTTTTAATAGTGCTATTAATCAATCATAATTATTGTTCTAGGAGGCTCTATACTGGCGTCCATAGGCTCCTTCCAACAGATGTGGATCTCTTCGCAGGAGTACGACGAGGGCGGGAAAGGACAGCTCGAGAGGAAATGCCCATAATTATTTATATTGAAATAAATTTAATATTACACTTCTTTATATTGTTTTTTTTTTAATAATTCTCTGAAAACCCTTTAGTTGCTTTGCTATATTAGCTCTACATATTATATGACCTATATGTATATTATCAATTAAGTTTTCTAAGTTTTTTTCTTGTTATTAACTTGGGCGAAATGGACGTAATTTTATTATCTGCTTTTTATTTTTCCTGGTGCAATTATCTTTATTATACGCGATCAGGAAAACCATTATCTATTAAACAACATATTTTTGTACTGTTTTGTTATTATTTTGTTAGCTTTACTCTGTATACTACTCCCGCATATAGCAAAGTAGGTAGAGAGTAATCCCAGTACTATGTTACTCATTCAATTATATTATATATTATATACTCATTAATTATAATTCCTTCGAAATATTGCGCACTATGCCTTATCACACCAGACCGAAGAAATAAGGTAATATTCATTTCTCCATGTAGGAATCGAATCCACAAACATTATTGTTTACAGCCAGAGGATGTGCCTGTTTTATAAGAGTATATAGAATTTTAATTAATATTTTTATTTATTTAAAAAAATATATTAAAATACAAATAAAAATTACTAGTTGTGAAACTTAATTACTATCAAATTTACTACTTTATGTAACAATTTGTAGAAAAAAGAAAACAATTTAAAACATTTGAAATAATATATTTATTTATTATTAATAAACATGATGATATTAAAATAACATAACTTAGACTAGTCACAAGAAATAAAACCCACGCTCTTTTGACTGACTTAAAGACGTTCCAATATTCCAGAAAATGCCACAAAATGCTATCATGCTACTGAGACGTGACATACAAATAAAATATGTCTTAATAATTTTATTTGTATCGACTAACATATGATAATTTGTTTAGAGTTGATTATACCGGGTTACGTAACGTTAAAAATTGTGATATGAATCATGACGTGACAGATCAGAGTTATTTACAGTTGACACTAACCAGTTTTTTATTTAAAACGTACAAAACAAATTCAAATGATTGATTGGGGCAGTCGTGGCGTCACGGTACAAGTAACTATCACGGCAGGTCACAATTTATAACCACGTCATGTTACTATGTCATGTCACACTACAATTTATCACCACGTCACAAGTAGCAGCCACGTCACGTCGCGCTGCAAGTAACTGTTACGTCACGTCAAATCAATGACTGTGGTCGTTGACAACGTGTACGCGGAACGCCTCCCGCTCGCTGGTTTCGAAGCCGCACGCGCCGCACACTAGAACATCCGCCTCAGCTGCTTCTGGACTATCTAGGTATATTCTTGCTGTGAACAGATAGATATTTACTATATTATTAAAGTTTGCGTGATTGAATGGCAATACAGTACAGTTGACGAGTCTTGGCCACTGTGGAGTTAGTCTTTCGGAACTTTTGGTCATTGTACACCCGTTCTCGGGAAGAAAATAGTTAAAATGACGAAAAATACTTAATTCATATTTGCATAATTACTGCTTCTACGGCTAACTTCTAAGCGGCCACGGCTCCGAGGGTGTCTAGACTATGCCTAGTACATCCTCGTTGTGTATGTCACGTGACACAATATAATTGCAGGTGTCGTGGATAACCCACTACATTGCATCGACGCAATTAGCGTGACGTAATATAGCCACAACATTTTTCAAATCAAACCAGTAACTCCTAAGTAATATAGACTTTGAAGCCAAGGACAGCGTTCCACTGTAAACGCAATGGTTGTGGGTTCAACAATCTCTCGGGTGAATGATTACATTAAAATTACTTTCATGCTCGGGTAAAACGAAAAGTTGATTTGTGGAGCTGCCGAAAAAATTATATACAATATATTAACCATATAAATGATAAAATACTTACTGGTGTCTACAGTTCCAACATGTTTTTCCTTCACGTGTTTCATTAACTGAAATAAAATGTTATATATTTTACTTTAACTCATATATTTTTGGGGATAAATTACATCCTTTATTTTCCTACGAAAAAAATGTGATGTGAAAACTTGATAATAGCGAAGTTATAATTCAGATTCTAGAAAAATATTATTAAAATGTAAAATTATTTTCAAAATAACATAGGATGCTAGTTAGCCAAAATAATATATAGCCATTAAGTATTAAAAAAAAAAAAATTTTTTAATTATTTAAAAAAAAAAAATAATATTTTTTTAATTTTTTTTAAAAAAAATTTTTTGTGTAGTCACAAATTACAAACAAATTTGACAAGCGGAAGGGTGCACGTATTTTTCAAATGGCCCAAAACAAGACTATCAAAAATAAGGACAAATAGAAGTCACTCCCTCCTCCCCTGTGCCATACCATATTGTGCGTGGCGCCGCGGTAGGGACAGCGCGCGCACTGCAGCATGATAGCGGAGCCACGCCCCGCACCACGCCAGCGCCCCGCGCCCGCGACCCCCGCGCTTCCGGCCGCATGCTCCGCCGCCTGCAATACAATCAAGTATTTCATATGTTATTTTTATTTATTAGTTTCTTTTTAAAAACATTTTGTGCTCACGCTGACCTTCTTCTTCTTCCTGGCACCTTCCTACTGAACCTACTCCACTTTGCACGGTCTTTTGCGTCAATGCTGACCACTAAGATATAATCGTTGCGACATAACCAACTGTACCTTCGATCACACGATTGTATCATGTACAATGTGTCATATTTTATATGTCAATGTACCATATGTCTTGTGTCATTGACAATTTTCGTACACTTTTCTACAAATAGCTAAACTAAATGACTAACTACTAAAACTAACCTTATGAGCGGTGAGCTCTTTAATAGCGTTACACTTGAAGGAGCACAGCTTGCAGGAGTAGAGGAACAGCTTGAACTGGGGCGACGCGAGCAGCTCGTGTGGAGGCGGCAGAGCTGAACGACGTTTACGACCACCACCACCAATACCACTGCTGGTACGTGGGGTTAGGAGAGCTCTGGTGGTGGAAAATACGATAAATAATATATACAGTACGATCAATACGCAAAAGTTAAAGCCTTCAGGGTTGACATGTGCTTTAGGCAAGGTAGTACCCATTATACCGATACATTATTACCGTCGAGTTAGAAAGGCTCTGTTGGTGGAGTTGAGTTGAGTAGTCCAAATATCCCACCTTTATTAATGTTGTAATACATTTTATCTATATATATTTGGGACCCAGTAACAAGTCACTCTAAAGAAAAGTAATCCTAATGTATTCTATCAATATATATTCTGGACAAGTCACTAGTAATATTTTAGAAAAGAATGAAAAGATCTAGAGAAAACATACTCCGTCCCACACATTCCCCCCTATTTTAGTGATATATCTTACGCGCATCTATTTAGATAAGGCGTTTCGGCGCGCGCTACAAAAATTCAGTAAGAAAAAATGGTTAGGCCTACATAAATTAGGTATATTGGTGCTATTTAAATAATAACATACACCTATCTATCTAAGAAACCTAATTTAAAGATAATTGTGCGTGTGACAGACGGACAGACTGAAAATTCTTGTACTGAAAGTAAACGATAGCGCGATTTAGAATACTTCAAAATGAAACGCTTGTTTCATATTGTCGTATTAATTTTTACAGTTTATTTCAGAAGATATTTTTATTGTTTTCCTTTAGATCCCTTTATATATTATTATGTAGGGTAGACAGAGCGTCTCTGTATATCCTATCAGATACAACGTGTAACTGAAAAAAATAAATAAAAGAAAACCTTCCACATATTAAAACTGAGTACTCACTTAGCTTTCTGCAACGATTTCGCCTTTTCCAAAATTTCTGATGGTGTCATTGGTTTCTTTTGCTCCTAAATTATTGAAAACAAATTAATAGTAAAATTAAACTAAAAACACACTTTACACAGGAACTGTCTTAAAATTAGGTTAACTCTGCCTATCCTACTGTGTTAGGGATAAAATGTGAAGGTGATTTAATTTAATTTTAATTAATTACTAAAAATTACTGAAATAATTAAATTACAAAAAAATAACTAACCTTTTTAGCTTCAATTTTATTATGATTTGTTTGTTGTAGATCCGACTGTAGAAAAACCACTGGTTCCCCTTGATCACCTATCAATACATATGACTCTTGATTATCTTGACTTTCTTGTTCTAGAAATAGAATATATATAAGGAGGCGCTCAAACATATATATATATATATACAACGGCGCGCTGATTATGTATTAGTTTTAATTTTAATTTCACAATTATTACATTTCGCTTTATAATTATTGTTTTACTTTTAATTGATGTTGTAATGGATAATATTAAAAGAATATTCAAATTAGAGTGGGTAACCCCGAATAGAGTAGTAGGTGTAGCCACAAGCATGGCAGTTGTCATGGGTTGACAGCTAAGGCATGAGATGATCACCAACTAAACTATTGGCTCCTAATCTATTGTAATTTTGTTAATTTTGTGAGATTTATTGTAAAAGTTTTATGTAAACAAATAAAAAGACGTTGGAGAATAAAAGTGCGTCTTTTATTTAAATATCTCTATTCGTTCTATAACGCCCACAAATGAATAGTGACAGACGAGACCGCTATAAGACCCCTTCTGATACGCCTACATATATATTAGTTTTAAGTAATATATATATTTTTTTCTATAAAATAAATAATAGCCTTGGAAGACGGACAGAAAGACAACAATTGTATTAGGGTTTCATTTGAGGCATGGTACTCTAACAATTTATAATAGCAAAGTGTAATAATCTTGTCATTAATAAATATATATTAAAAAAAAATCATACCGTCATCATTCTCTAATACACAAGTAACAGTGGTATCATCACCCTCTCCTCCTCCCAGTGTATAAGTTTCTTGGCCATCCTCACATCTGCGAAATCATTTTTTTTATTTGAGCTTCACACTATACTACATATAGCAATGTAGGTAGAGGAGGGAAACCTCCTTTTCTTACTCAAAGTCCAAATCTTGCTAAGTGGTGTAAATGGACACCGCACTTGTTATCAGATTAAGTAAATTAATATTACTTCTTTCCCGAGTTTGAATCCAACCCACACACCATAGGCACCGACACGTTTACAGTCAGGCAAAAGTTGGAAGAATTGATTGGAGTGAAGTGTCTTGATATCTTAGTATCATTTAAGAATAAAATTAAATGAACTATCATAGAAAGATACTTAGCAGATTGACCTAATTTTTCACTTATTTTAACACATTAATATATATTTATTTATTTGTCATACTTTATATATAAAAAACAAAAAAAAGATAAATTGAACAACTGATGCAAAATTTATTCTTTTCATAACTTGCTTGAAATACAAAAATTATACATATATAAATATTAAAAATAAAATACAACAAAAAGAAATAATAATTTAAAAAATCATAATTTTGCTATAGAAATATTTACAAATAGAAATATAATTATACTCACTTAACTAATGTCAAATTGAGTAAATCAACAACCATGTTCTTGCCATCGAGCACTTGCATGTATTTAATGCTGGAATGTCCATCTGTATCTTCTATAATGTGTGTTTGTAAATTTTGTGTCTGTAATGTTAATATATACATTTTACTTTATCCAAAATATAGCACCTAGTGATAAGAAAGCCTTTTCCAACAAGACAATTCTATTCTCCACTTTTGTTTTCATTATTTAAATAAAGTTTTATTTACCTTCTCATGTCTATCGTAAGGTGTGACTTCAACAATTTCTAATTGGCCTGAAATATAAAAATAAGATAAAAAAAGCCTTGTATGCCTCGTTAGCAGAACCCACAACCAGTTTATAGTTGTATGCTAGTGCCTCTGCATCACAACTGGCTTTAAGTTATTGTACTGGCTGTAAGCATCCTGCACAGAGCTGGGTAGACAAAGCTGTTCAAAAACTTCCCAATTACACAAAACACACAAAAACAAAATTTTTACACAGCAGCTGATGCTACACTAATTATCTTGCCACAATCTATTTTACAGTTAGACATGCTTGTGTTCATACAGAGACACTCTATATATACACTGTTTGTACCATATATATGTGTTTATTTGTACATTTAGTTGTTGTTTAGTTGGCACTGACAACTTATTATTATAGAGAATTTAATTAAATTTAGAATTAAGAGAATTAAAGAGTAATATACCATCTTTATATTCCGCTGTCAACATACGCGTTGCGGATTCTCCTGAACTTGTACCTTGTTCTTCATCAGACATGATTTATTTATCTAAAATAATAATAATGCAAATTAGTTGTTTGTTTGTAAACAATATATTGTACATATAAATAAGTTTTAGTTATTAACCTACTTTGGTAAAGGGCTTTGGTTTAATATTTTATGAAGAAACATAAATAGAACTTCAATAATATTTCATTAATAAATATTACAAATAGTACCTAACCTCAATTTATTTTATAAAATACTGATATAGAATTTTATATAGAAACATAAAGTCCTTCAAATTCTTATTGTAAGTGTTTGTAAATATTAATTTTGCATTAAATTTGAAAGCTAAACTTAACATTTTCAAATTATGTACGTAAAATTAAAAATGACATAAAAATCGACCATTTCTTGCAACACAGTTTTCGGTGTTTCTACTTATATATACAATTTTATGATTATTGCAACAATCACTTACCTACTTTGATGGCAACAATCAATCGTATATATAACAAAGTAACAACACTGAAAATAATATGTTTATAATATCACTGACAATATATATATCTACAGCAAAACAACCACGTAATATGATTCAAGTTTCGCCATTTTACTTTCTTTCATGTTTCTTTACATGTTCCCCTCATTTTGTTAGTCAAAGATAATCATAACAACATCCAAAGTTGCCACATAAAAATAAGTATTTCTAACAAATAATTAAATTATTAGTAAAATAATAATAAAAAAACAAAATTGTTTTATATTTGTCAAAAATAATATATATATACGTAATTTGATTTTTTCTTAGTAACTCCTTACTGAATATAGTAAGATAAAATATCGATTTGACATACTAAAATAATTGGCCATTTTATTTAACAATATATATTTTTTCTATATTCTGTTACAAATGTAAACATGTCAATAAAATAATGAAATTGTCAATATTTATTTATTTAAAAATAATATGAGATAAATTAGTAAGTTAACATTAATTAAAATATATAAATATTTAAATTAAGATAAATTATATATTTATTGGTAATAATATTTTAAATTTTTAATATTTTATCGCTTTAAGCTTATAACTCTATCGCTTCCAAATCCAACGACAAAGCCAATGTAGATCTAAAAATTAAAAGGAGAACGAGTGAGAGATACTATCGCGATACTATCTCTTTTACACACACAGTAACCTCCATAAGCGACAGCTAAAAACAAAAAACTATAAAAAACCCTTAAAAACAACCATGAAATTAAAATGTAAAATCAACAAAAAATACTAAAAAATATAAAATATTTGCTAATCAATCAAAGTTATCATTTTAGATGGTAATTTAATAGTTATTTGATATCAAAAATAGAGTTCTACATCACGCTATTGAAATTTCTTCACAGAATAAGTATATAAGATTATATTTTAGAAAGTTCGAACGGAGGGTCCGTAGCTACTGAGTGAACCGGTGATGGCAGGGAGCCGGCCTACTTCCCTGCCAACAGATATGTTGAAGCGTTATAAAGCAATCATATGTGGTAATCAAAATGTCAAATATGTCAAGAAAATGATAAAGAGAGGCGTATGTCTCATCCATACTTAAGTAGCTGATTTGACCTTCTTTTGCTATTTTTTTTTCTATGAAAGGTAATGTTAAACATTGATATTGATGATTGTAATTATTTTTCAAAAGAAATAGGTATTTTTTGGCAATTTTTTATTATTATTTAATTTAAATCTTTTTTATGAAGAGTCGATTACACCGCTGATGTATATTTATTTCTAAATATTAGTTTTATTCTTCAAAACTATAAAAATGTGATATAAAATAATATTACTCAATATAAGTAGTCGTCGTATATTTGAACGTGATGTTTATGGGTTCGATTCCCATTTGTAGGATAAAATGAATAATAAGTTGGCAACTGGTAAAAGTAAAAGCTTTAATAAGAGCGGAGTGTCTTAACACTAGGTTCCCAGGTCGCCTCTGCCTACCCACTCAGGCAGGATACAGGCTGAAGATAAAGTAATATATTTAGTAGTAGTCTATAGAAGTTAGTGACAAGTCACTCATATATTTATAAAGCAACCGATTAGGTATATGGTTTTCGTAGCGCAACGGCTGTTCCGTTTGGCTGTAACGCGACGGCTGTGCGTTCGATTTCTATTAAGTACCTATATATAAATTATTTTTACTTTCCCTACTCTGGTAGAAATATAAAGATATAGAAATAAGATTTAGATTTTTATTATTTTTTACTTGCACTGTGAGAAAAAATAACTTTTTCATTTTTGGCTTTTAATTATATTAGGCTTTTATAGTGCTGGTTTCATTTAAAGTGGTGCTAACAATTCCACCTGTATACCTACAGGTACATAGATTTCTGCCTACCCTGCTATTTGAGAAATTTATTTGAGAAATTTATATATTATTTTTTGACATATTAAAATTATTTATTCCACGCATAGCAGCACACAGCTGAATAAAAATTCAATTTTGGAAATTATGTTGTAATTAAATTATGTAGTAGTTGAAACGCATCATATTGAATACATTGGTTGTCGATACAAATGCGCATAGAAGTTGGAATAAATAATTCTTTTATAAACTTTATCGTCGTCTAACAAGACGAAGATAAAATTCATACAAGAATTATTTTTGATTTCTAACAAGAAATAAATGTTTTTTCTAACTAGTTTTCATAATTTTTATTCATGTATAATCCTTAAAACTATCATACATGATAGTAGTTAAAATATATAACTTTTAAATATATTTTTTTAGGTTAACATTTTCCTTCATAATAGACAGATTCTGTCTATTTTAAAAAATATTGAATTTCGAACGTAGCAATTTATATTTAAAAAAAAAAAATAAAAACAAAAAAGGAAGTCAAAGCAGCTACTACGGTGTCTGTGAGAAGAGTTCTCAAATTTTCCTTTTACAGAAATTGTTTTGACTTTTTATAAGTATTATATCATTATTGATTATCCATACATGACGACTTATAGCGACATATTCAGATGGCGGAGGCTTACACCGGCCCTCCGCCACAACCGGCTTCCCGAGTAGCATCGGACTCCCCTCTAGAGCTCATATCCACCAAGTATTTATACTTCAAGTATGAAGAAACTTCTATAGCGCGATACAGGCTCGTGTTTCTGATTGGTTAGGTGCAGTTGACGTAGTATTACGTAGATTTCTGCAAATTGTATGGTAGAGTCGTCTTTTTTTTGTTTTTATACCGGATTGAGATGATTTTTATTGTGAATTTTACCTGTATATGTGATTTATGTACTGTTTATAGTAGTAGATTAGTTAGTAGAGTTTATAGTAGTAGTATGTATGTCTAAAAATAGGTTTTAAAAATTTCTTAAAGATTTACGTATTATATTATATACTATATTCATTTTGCGTTTGATTTGTATCTTATGAGAATGCGTTATATATGCAAATATAGAGAAATCTAGCTTTGCAGTTTTCATTAATTACTTAGTCAAAATAATTTTAGTCAAGATGGGGATACACAATTTTTAACGACTCTATAGTCTTATTAGTTTGGTTACGTTTGATTCTAATTGGAAAATTATGTCATGACGAGTAATACTCATCTTTAATACGACAAACATAAGAATCATATTAAAATGATGATCTGGTCGTCAGCAGTGATGCTATTGTGACGAATAAAACATAGGGTCCCCATGAAATATAGACTCAAATTAGAAACAGTCAAAGTAGAGTTATTGCTAACAGGAAATAAAATATAAGTAAGGTTTATTTGCATTCAATTAAATTCTATTGTATTGAATTCGGCAGATTTAACTTCCGCCATTCCACGCAAAATGTATCAAACTTCGATGGTGCGCCGAGAACAGTGAGCAATAAATAGTACGAGGTTTAGCCTTCCTGTAAAGAAGCGGTTTTATTTTATTTTTTTAGTTTTACACTGTATCCCGCTCATGGCAGGCTAGGCAGAGGGAAACTCGGAAAGTAGAGTTAAGATACTCGGTTTCCATTAAGACACCTTCACCTTTCACTTTCCGCCGAATTTTGGTTTTATTATTTATTTGTTAAAAGCAATTATTGTATTTATATAATAATATATCAAGTATCGCCAAGTCATTATTAATTTTTATATTACTTTTGTTCAAATTTAATGATATAATTAAGAAAAAAGCAATTCTGTATAAGAAATGTAGAGCATATCTCCTTAGCTTTAGGAAAGTAAACCATTGCGTTCTGCAATAAGGTGCAATTTCTAATGGTAATACTTTATAAGAGTGCATTCTAAGACGCTGTGAAGTATAAAGAAACCTGCTTTTACCCCTCCACTTTAAGTAACATAGAGTAATGTGTTTATAGACATTTCTTATAACGTACACAATATTCATATAAGATTCAACATAAGAATATAATATGACCATAATAATCTAATAAGATGATATTTAATAAAACTGTAGATGAATTAAATCAGACGAACATTTCATTACCCCGAGAGGGAATTGAATCCACCACTCTCGCGTTGACAGTCATATTCCTGTGCCACCAGGCAAAGACGGCCTCAAGGCGTCGGAGTTTATACATATATACTTAAAAAACAAGTTTATTATTATCTATAAGTGACATAGAAGTCCAATAAGAAAGTTTAAAAAAATATAATTTAATATTCAAATTGAGCTTATTTGAGCAACTGAATAGTTTTAAAAGTCTCTACTTTTAATAATATTACAATAAATAAATAATCAATATATTTATTAAGACAAAACGTACAAGTGTAACGATATACTGTTATCAAAGTATTAGACACTTTTAGTTGAAGGTAGAATAATTTAATATAATATATAAACAATAACAGACCATTCAATTTAGGAAGTCATATGTATAAATGTGTCATTATATTAAATACATTATTTAGAACAAATAATTCATTCCATACAAAACGTTCAATAGTGCAAAGCTCTACAGACTAGACTTCGAATAAGAGAAACTAAAAGCTTTATCGATCGCAGCCTCTGCATCTCAGGTACACTGTTATCCTGAAACGCGCTATCAAAGTTTTTCACACAATAACTATATAAGAAATTTGTTTAACGTTCACTGCAGGGAGTCCGTTGCCACGAGGTAAGGTGGTGTTCGCACCCACCACACCAAGTGCGGCGCACACAAACAAATGTTACAAGACAATCACCCACAAGACCAAAAATTTCAACATTTGCCATTCTGTCACTAGATTCAATCGCTAGAAGTACTGTGTACAGACGCCGAAGAATGACGAATGATTGGACTCAGACTGAATTACAGACCCGACGTGGTAGATTTGACTCCTCTTTTGCCACTATTTTAAACTAAAAATGGTTTTTTCTATCATTTACTTATTATGTTTTGTTTATTTATATATCTTGTTACCCTTTATGGCTTCTGCAATTTTTTAGATTCATAATATTTACCACAATCCTAACATGACCAAAAAGTAAAAAAAAAACAGATTTGCCGTCTTATAGGCGCCGGAAATTGTTAAATTTATTACGTTGTTTCGTAGGTATATGAAAAATTGGAGGCCATCAGTAAAAGCGATGATTCTGGATTTGATGACCACCCAGGAGCTTTCAATATCAGGGAAATATATATATATATAAATTATTTACATTACCTTGCTTTTGCACGGCGGTAGGAGAAATCTGTAAGGTAAAATTGTCCGGAAAAAATGGAGAAAACAGTGTCTTAGCTCTCGGTTCCCTCAGATCGTACATGTTTTTTAAAATAAAACATACGAGATAATAAATACGCTGTTCTCTACATATAACAAATATTACTAATAATTATAACAAATTTGTAGTTTTCATCTTCGAGAAAAAGAAATATAATAATTTATTATTTAAAATCATCCTGTATATATTTTTGCTCTTACATATTACCAATAAGATTCAAATAAGCATTAAATTTAAATTAATTTTGTGCTATTATAACTGTTACATGTTAAAACAGCGTTATAAAATCTTCATTTAATAAAAAACCTAGTAGTAACAATGGTTTACTTATTATAACTTTTTATTGTTTTCTAACACTTATGACAGTTTTCTTCATATTTGATGCAAAACTCCATCTTGGAGAGTATATGGACATCTCTACATACTTATGGTAGTTGGTTTATTTTCTAAG
This sequence comes from Heliconius numata, assembly GCA_016802625.1. NCBI lineage: Eukaryota > Metazoa > Arthropoda > Insecta > Lepidoptera > Nymphalidae > Heliconius > Heliconius numata. Next base: position 330,976 of record JAEBDU010000023.1, read on the forward strand.
ACGAATGTAAAAAAATCCACGATATCTTCTTTTATCCTTTATCCCGCTGTCAGAGAGTTAGGAAAAATAATCTAGTGAAAAGGAAAACAATCCTTACGTCGCTCATATCCAGATAAGTGCACACATTGTAATTTGTATGTTAAGTGAAGAAAGTGTTAGGGAAATGATTCCTTGTGGGAATCGAACTCACAACCTCCAATTTACAGTCAGCTAAAGCCCTATTAGCGCAAATATTTATTGTTCCACGCCATCTTTTAGAGCGCAGAGAACACTCTATCATTTCGTATTTCTTAGTATTTTCAGTTCAAACAAAATTGCTTTGAGAGAATATATTCACATTTACTTATTATTTATTTATATTACAACAATAAAATAAATATTATATAATTTCATAATCCCATGTAGATACTTATAATTCTATAAATATTAGATCTTTTAGCCTGTTTAAATGCTTTTATTGATATATCAAACTCACCCCAGTATAGCAACCCTTATATTAGAGACTGCGCAAGGTCAACATACGTCAGTTAAGACCAACAAGACAGGAGAAACACGCGTAATATGTTAAAAATATATATTTAATATTAAATTATAACATATTTAAAGGTATGTATATACTTATAATTTATAATCAAAGTCAAAATATTGAGTGAAATTAAAAAGTAATTATGACATATAATGTCTGTCTAATGTTTTTGTTGTGAATTGTCATTGACTTAAATAGGTTAGATTATTTACGTTAATTTTTTAAAGTAAATAGCAATGATAAAAAAATATATTTATATAATTGAAATTAAATTTTATTTTTTTACCTTAAATAGACTTTATAAAATTAGTTATATTTTATTATATAAAAATTAAATAAATACCTATAATAATTTATTAATAAATCAAAAGAGCTTAACGCAAAAATATTTTTATTGAGACCATTTATATTCTTATTATTTACAATTTAGATTTTTTTTTTACTTTTAATTTAATTCATTCACATTATTTTAACAATTATATTTCGTTCTTACTTTTGTTTTTACGTTGAACAGCTTACCAATTAAATTAAATTTATACATATTATAAGATGTTTACCAGTTCCTTGCAGATTTTTTTATTTATTAGCCTAATCCTTTACGATGCTGATATAAGAGACCTACACACGAAAATTATACAGGGTTCTCCTAGACATTAAGTAGCCATATTTACAAAAACATCATATACTTAAATCTTAATACATTTTATACCCTGTTTACCAATAGTTTCAAATTAGTAATCATGTTTTAAGGAAAATGGCGACAAGTGGTACTGGCGCTGTTTTCTTTTTGGGTAGCAGAGCACATTATCAGGTAACTTGTTCATATCTTATTGTATACGTTACTGGAAATCTGTATAATTTCGGTATTCTATATACTTCGTACTTCCCACTTGAGATAATGAAATGTTAAATATTTTGTGCGACGTTGAATTCCGCCACTCGACACTCAATACGTCTAGAAGTCGGCGGATAGTGAGGAACGGAATTGCGTTAATGGAAACGGAGTGTGTTAACACTAAGTTCCCATGTTCCATTTGCCTACCAAATGGATGCAACGTGAAGCTGCCTACCAGGTATATACACCGGCACCGCTTATTCAATGCACTGTCATCTGTGGCCGCCTCAATATCGTTCTAGCGGTTAGTTAGGTATATACAGGCTGTTTTACATTCTGCATATTGCTATATTGTCAGTATATTTTATAGGTATTAGAACAGCCAAATAATTGCGACACAGAAAACGGTAATACATCGACAGAAACGATATACCAAAATCGTTCTGTTGAGGAGTTATGGCCGGAAGAGCAAAGGAATACGGAGGTAGATGCAAATTACAATCCAGATATGAAATGGTGTGGAACTGAACAAAATAATAGTGGTAATTTCTAATTGTTATTATGAATTTACCTACTATATTTTATAGGATAAAAGAATATAGGTACCTAGAGATAAATTATTCCATTCTCATTTTTCCACGCTCTGGTAACAGCACAAAGCGCGTTGATTTCAGCCACATAACAGCCAATGTCTCCAAAAATGAGCGGAAACTACAGAACGGAGTGTCTTAACAGTAGGTTCCCTCTGCCTACCCCGCTATGCGGGAAAAAGTGTGAAGCTGCTATTTTTTTATATAATCACACAAATGAAAACAAATCATGTACTTACTTACCACTTATTTAAAGTAGAAAATTCATAAAAAATATTATTTTCAACAGTTAGTGAAAATGGCAATATTGACGTAAAACACCGCGTGAAACGGCGGTCCAGTGAAGCGCCTCTCTGTGATATGAAACCCGCCGTGTTGAATCACGTCAATAGTAAAAAGTGGGTTTTATTCTATTTTAACATTTTTTAAAGTCTTATTCGACTCTTTGTAGCTTAATGCTCTGAGCGCTTGGACAATGATGTTTTTCATTATTTTTTTCCCGAGTGACAAATGCACAAAAGTTCCAAAAACTTATTTTCAGGGCGGCCCTTTCTCGTTGGTCGTACTGAATAACGATTAAAAATATGTTACTATTATATATACGAACACATATTATATAGTTTTATATGGGGATATGTTAATGAACCAAAGTGTCCAAATTATTACCAAATTTCAGCGAAGAACAAAAACCCAAAACTACTCTAATGTCCTTCCTATCATCTTTAACAAGACGCAAAAAACGTCTGGATTCGAACGTGCAATATCTGAGGCAGATAGAGTCGGTGCTCAACAACTGTACTTTTAGGGAGTCGTGCAGATGCTTGGATTGTCAGGTGAGATTTCTGTTTTTCAATCTTCACGCTTATCCCGCATATAGCAGAATAGGCAGAGGGAACCTAGTGTTAAGACATTCCGTTCCTATTAAGACACTTCCGTTCTCCATTTTTGGCCGAATTCTGGAGGCATTCCGTGTTTAGTGGCGTTAATCAACACTGCGCTTTGTCTCGTTACCAAAGCGAGAAAATTAAAATATTTCATTATTTTCTCGAGTGGGAATCGAACCCACAACCTGTCGCGTTTACGTCACACTCTTGTGTCCTTGCGCTACGACTGGCATATATATTATATATGGCATAAATATTTTCCTGGGTAGGAATGAACCTAGAATCCTTGTTTACAGTCTTTCACAATAAAATTGTACTTACAGCTTTAATACTTGAGAAGTTTTATTAATCATTAGAAAGTAAGAAAAGCAGATATTTATAAATAAAAAAATAACTTTATTACTTATTTATTTGTTGCCAAACAAGATTTCAATCACATCAAAATATTGGAGCATACCCTTAAATCACATTAAAGCTACAATTATTTCATTTAAAAGCACCAAAATATTATTATACATTGAAATTTAGAATCCTTTTACACTGTTCACATATATTTTTTCATTTCATTTTTTTCATTTCATTTTTTTCATCAAATACCAATTATAATAGAAAATTAGCAAAAAAAAAATCTTTTAAATTTCAATAATGTTCAAGCTTTTTATTTATTTAGTAAATTAGTAAATAATGATTCTTATACATTTATTTTTTAGCCACATAAATAATAATTATTCAACAAATTTATCTATATCATATTCTAAATGTGTATCAATATTACTTTCTTCTGTTTCCGTTACTTTTTTTCTTTCAATCAAACGCTGACATTTCAAGCAAATTTGACCTTTCCGAAGCCAACACCCTCTATGATACATTGAGTTGCATTTATCACACATTATAGCTCCACTGTCAAAGGGATATAAAACCTCTTTATTCTTGCAAACTTCACAAATATATCCTTTCCCAGAACACAAATCACAATTAGTTATATGTGCTCGACAAATTTCAGTTATTTCAGTCAGTTGTGTTTCTAAGCTACCATCATTTATTGCTTGTAAATGTGCCATGCTATATTTCTTATTAACATCACCTAGTTGAACAAATAAAGGGGAAACCAGGTTTGATCCTTCAGAACAAGCACATAGATACCGTCTCATCCATTCTAGGTCTTTCCGCATTTTATGTACCCATTCCAGCTCAGCAATAAAGTTAAATAGCCTTGAATTAACACTTTCAACATCTATATATGGTCTAGTCCAAGACAATGTTAGCATTTGATGGGCTAATCTGGATATATGTCGTTTCTCCCAGTCCCAGTTGTGAACAACTCGAGCCGGTATGGCAGCTAAATCATTCCAATGGCAGGTTCCGCAGAAATACATTCCAGTGTAATCACAAAGTCGGGGTTCATTCCAAGTGTCTTTAAAAGTTAATGCAGTGCTGCATTCCGCACATTTATAGTCTTGCGCGGCTAAACCCTTTTCTGGGCATATATTCATTTCAAATGAACCCCTTTCAGTCATTACTACATGAGCGCACACTCTGCATATATCTTCTACACATTTATAATGACAGACGTAGCTACAGTCCGCGCAAATGTAAGAACTTTGAACAATACTCCATATTACTCCACTGCAATGGTCACAATACTGTTTCCTATTACCTGTATTAACTTGTTGTTCAAAATGATGTCCTTTTATGGAAACTTTGGATTTTATTTGTCCATCGTTCTCCTTTAGATCTTCTAACCTAAGTCGTAGTTCCACTAAATAACGTACAAGCCATTTACGCTCGTCTGAACACTGGGGGCTGCTTAAAACTAGCTCCTTGCATTGATTAATTGCCTTTTCTATTTCTTCTCGTGTGGCTGAACTGTGAATTTTTAGTTTTTTATTGGCTATTGATTTTGGGATGTAGTTTGAATCGAGGCTCTCATCAGCGGAGACACATCCTGAGGTGGATGAGGAAGATCTAGAAACAAGGTCAGCACTTCTAGGGCTACAACAAATTAAACTGTTCTTATATCTGGGAGAATCATTCGCGAGGGCCGCGGCCATGGCTTAAACACGTAATTTCTAATTAAAAACTAAGAAATTATTGAAACATCACCCCAAACGTAAATTTTTAGATTTTTACCACGAATTATTATAATCTTATCAATAAAATGAGTCTTTTTGGTTTTTACGTCGTGTTTAGTTTCATGGTTTCCTTTGTTTTCGATATAACGAGTAATGAGTAATGTAATAATAACACAACTGCTTTGACAGATGTCCCGCCTATGTTTGACGTTTATGTAATGATTTTTATTATGTTGGCACTTGACAGTATGTAGCTATGATTCGTTTTACACTAAAGAGACATCATGTAAGTTTAAAAAAATGTATTTAAGAGATTAAAGAAGTAAGACATGTCGTGACGCGGAGGGACTATTCATGTGAATTTAATACGACAGGTTGTGGGTACAATTCCCACTCGAGCCGTGGAGCTGGTGTGGAGCCAGCCAGAGCCAGATATCTTAATTAAAATTATAACGTATAAATTTTTATCTACAATTTATGTGTAAAAGAAAAAAACATACCAGAATATTATTATTTCGCAGTACTTAATATGTTTTTTTGTTATTTACAACTTAAATAAATGTAAGGAGTACCAACTTTATTTTTACTAATTATTACACGATGGTTTATAGTGATACATTCTAATTGCATATAAAGTAGGCTTTGACCTTAAAACTTGCTGACCTTATATTTATTATTTCTTTATCCTCTAAACTGCAAGCATATATTGGCTAATTAACGCGAGCTATATAGATTACTTAATTACATTATTAATAGGACGAAGAGTTAACAATATATAAATGATCATTAAGTAAATAAGTAAATAGTAATTTAATAATAGTTTTTGTAATTATTTACAGAGTCGCTACTTCGAATGTGGAGAAGAGAGTGATGATTACAGCTCCGATAATGATTTATCACCGTACAGTGTTCACGAGGAGAGTCAAGCGGCAGCTGATGAATTAGATGATGACGTGAGCATTAGTTCTTCTATCCTTTTCTTTTTCTCCTTTCTCTCCCCTCTGGCTCATACAGAAGAAGGAAACAAAACTTGCTGTTTAGACACTCTGTTCTTAACTTTTGTAAGTTTTGATACATTGACTAGTAATAATTAACATTTCCCAGAAAAGTAATTAATTTCATTTGATATTATTTAGAAGTTAAAATTAAAAATATTCTTTTTAAAAAAAATATTTTATATTCAATTTACAGGTATTCTTAGAGTCTCCAGTAGAGAACGACAATACCTCCACCGATCTCCTTCTTGAAGAAGAACAAGAAGAACAACCACAGGAAGAAGAAACTGAAGAAGATAAACAATTACAAATGGAGGTAGCCGCGAGTACCTCAGCCATGTTCAATATATTATTATACCATCCCTTTTCCTGCGTCTTACAATGAACCGTCCAATATTTTATTATTACACACAAAGACAAATACCTACTGAGGCCGTTCTGGCGCAGCGGCACACCATGTGAGTGTAACCGCGATGTTTGTGAGTTCGATTCCCGCTCGAGGGAATGAATTATTTAATATATTATTGTTATATTCATACTTTAATTTAATCGGTCTTTTAATAAGATTAAACGCGGCACTGAGTTCCGTCACTCAAATACATAATATCTCGAATTTTAGGCGAAAAGTGGGGAACGGTGTGTATTAGCACTAGGTTTCCTCTGCTTACCGTACTATATACGTGATACAGCGTGCAGCTAAAAAAACAAAAGCTTAGTAACACAAATACTAATAATATAAAAATAATATTATGTTAAATTTAATATTATAATAAGTATCATATTATCATAGTATTAAAAATAGAAAGTTACAAATATAAGTATGTCACATTCACGCTTATTAGTATCGCTATTGCTGTCTCACTCGCACACTTGCAATATAATTATATAGAAAATATTTGCTACCCGCATTTACATTTAATATTAGTATAAGAAAACACCGTACTCAGAGTGAATAATTTTATTTAATAGTGAAATTATTTCATTTAATTTGTATTGGAAAAAATGCTTATAGTTTTTTTTTATATTTTTCTATAAGTAAATTTTACGGTTTTTCCAAAACCGTTAAAAAATGAAAAATCAATAATTATTTCTTAAAACGGTGAATTTAATTCATAGATTACAATGATTATTTCAAATTATAGATTTAAATGCTATACAGGCGTCCCTCGTATAACACGATTAATTCGTACCGTGCTATATCAAAACCGTGTTATACGAAACCAGGTATACCATACTGTACACCGTGTAGTATCGAGACCTTGTCTTGTGTTATATCGAAACCGTGTTATACGAGACTTTGAAATCATACAAATAAAGGCAATGCGTACCGTGTTATATCGAAACCAAATCTTAAGGTGTAAAATTTTATGATAGTTGAAATTTCGTTCCAAATTCTACATAAATGAAAAAGGAAGTTACCTTGAAGTTTTTATTAAGAAAAATAAATTAAATTCAATTTTATGATGAAATACAAAAATTTAAAAAATAGAACAAAAAATATGTTCAAAGACTAATAATAATAATTACATAGTATAAAACAAGTAGAAACAGCTTATTGAACGAAAACAAAAATTAAAATTTAAAATGCATATTTTTAAAAATCGTGTTATACTAATATCATTTCTTGTATCGTGTAGTATCGAAACCGTGTTATATTAGTCGCAATTCTTGGACCGTGTAATATCGAAACCGTGTTGTACAAGTACCGTGTTATACGAGGGACGCCTGTATTATATGTCTCTGAGTGTATCTTTTAGCCATAAGTATAGAAGAGTACAAAATAGATAATTAAATTATGGTAGTGTAAACTAATATTTGAATTATTAATTGAAAATTATTGTTTCACGGCAATTCTAAATCCTTAGGTCTTCTAATCTAATATTATTTCTACAAATATTTTTTTTAATTATTACGTATACCATTATAGTTCTTATAAATTTATCTTATTATATAGATATATGTTACATACATTTATATGTAATTTGAAAAAAATATTGATTTAAAGCTGCTGTAAACGAAATAGTTACTACATACTTAGTTATAAGAATAAGCTCAAAATTTATCACAAAATGGGAAAACGCTTTGAAAATTCTAAATATTTCATTATAATTATATTAATATTAACTTTAATCATGATTAGTCAGTTATGTCTAAATAATTATACTTTTGTTTTTATCAAGCCATTGGTCACATAAGATATCAAAAATATATAAGTACCTAATATAGAACTAACCTGCGACTTCGCTTTCATGCGAGCGTGGGATATAAAAAAAAAGAATATTTAGAATTTGAATCATGAAATTTAGATCAATCGGAATCGTGTTTAGTAAAGGCATTTTTTTTGTAATAAAACTAACTGACTGATGATTGTAATTAATTTTAGATAAAATAGACTGTATAAAAAAACGTCCTCTTTTAATTGAATATCACTCTATATATTTAATATGTATATTTTTTATTTAAGAATATATTTCTTTATTTAACAGATAAAAAATACATACATAGAAATATTATAAAAAATAATGATAATTATTTTGGATTTACCTCATTGTTCCTATAAATAATAAGTAGTTTTAATTATTTTTGTACCTGCAGCGAAGCCCATAAGAATGTATCATGTATGTGTGTCCGTTCTTTTGTTCCCTTGTGACGGTTAAGCCAATCAATTATCTTGATAACTGTATATTAATTTAGTTTACACAGTCGAGTTTTTTTGTTTTGCTTATGCAGTTTAAATTTAGTAATAAACGTAAGCAACGAATACTTATATCAATAATTAAACGCCAGTTTTACTGTAATAAAAATGTTTCTTCTAATGTTCCTTTATAATTTAATTAACTATTTATATATTTTATATATGTATATTGTTGTAGATGAAAAATGATAGATACAGAAAATGTGATAACAAATTATCAATGTTTTAAAATAAAGCATTATTTTTAAGCGAATGAAGTGTTTAATTTATTAGAAAATTTTAAATAATAAACAATTACATTTTAAATTTTCTTTTGCAAGTGTGAGTAACTTTTACTTTATAAACTTACTTACTAACACTTTATAAATGTAAATGAAACAATAAACAGAAATTAAATTTCAATTTTATTTGCGAGATTACATAATTTGTTTCACAAAATTATAATATTATTGGACAAAAAAAGAACTATTCATTTTTTTCTGTTAAATATTAACAAAATGAATTCTCCATAATGTTTTGACAAACAAATTAACCTTCTTAAATATACAAAATCTACTTTAATCATTAATTTACATTAGCTAACGGCGGAGGGAATAGCAAATTCGATTCCAACTTTGAAAGAATTCAAAAGAAACGCATTTCAATACTAAAAAATGCACTTAATGGTTCAGTAGATTCAAACCTGCACTCTTATTTTGAATGTACTGAGTGAAAATAAAAAAATAGCTTAAAATAAATAACTTATGGCAACAGATGGGCTGTATGTATATTATAAACAAATATTATGCATGGGAGGTACAAATAGTAAAAAAAAAGTTAAAAATTAAGAAAAAAGTGGTGCACTATTTATTAAGTTGCATTATTTTAACAAACTTTAAACATTTATTTTACATTTAACAAATGAATTATATACAAAAAATCCAAAAACAATGTTAATATGCGACAAAGTTAAATGGAACTTGAAAAAGTGCCTTTCATATATATTGCTTATGATATATGAAATATTTTTCTTATGAAAGTTATTAAATACATACTTTTTATTTCATTTTTTAATTATTACACGAACTTTCAAAGCAAAAATCACCTCCGCCATACAAAAATTCCGACCAAACGCGCGCACTAGTATTAATCTAACTTAATTATTATATACATTTATTTATTCTATTATTATATACGTGTTTAGTCGGCATCATATTAAAAAAATGAAAACCACCATATGTAAATAATTGTATTATTTTTTATATAAATTAAGCAGAGAGAGCGTATTCTTAACTCTTCTTTTTATAGATTACAATTTCGGGGCCTTTTACTTTCATTAACTTGCAAATACATTATTCTTGTTTTCGAGACATTACATTTTGGATCGTGTTACCCAACATTGCATTATACCAGTTAAAAATATGATGCCAACATAAAAAAATCTTATTTCGACCATCTTTAAGGCAATTATCTAAGTATTTATTATAAAAATGAAGGTACAAAATGATCTAATAAAAACTATTAAGCAGATGTTGCATAATGTGAATGTACTTATTATGATGTAATTATTATTATTGTACTTCTTAAGCAGAAAATTAAGTTCTCTCTACCTGCCCCGCTATAATGGGGGATATGGCGTGAAGTTTTATTTAATTAGGAAACTTTTGGTTAAACAGGATTTGAACCCACATTATTCTAGCATAACCTAGCACTCTAGTAAATTAATATTTTCATCTTTCTATGAAGGAATATGTAATTAAAAAAACATTGAAAATATGATTGAAAGACAAATAGTTTAAAATTTTCAATAATTTAAAAATCCAAAACGTGTAAACAACAGTTATCCTTTGTTAAAAAAAATGTATCAACATATTACTATATTCACAATATGACAACATTCTGACTACTTCTCTATACTATGGCTTATATCTTTTAACAGTAGTTTGGTTGTTAAAAAAACATCCAAAGTAATCAAACACAAGAAAATATATATTAATTTGTGTAAAATGAAATATTTTATATAGTTTAAATGAATACTAGTATTATACTCAAAAACGTCAATTGTTACTAAACAAACAATAAATCACTTCAATTTGAACCACTGTCCCTTATGTACTGTCTAACAAGCAATATCCTTTAAGAATGAAAAAAGAGAGCAGTGTCTCAACACTAAGTTTTTCCTACCTTTTTAAAAAAAAAGAATATCATAAATTTATACACAATAAATCGTACATAATAGTTGTGCGTTCGATTTCTATTCGAGGGAATGAGTTATGTTAGTTTCCTCGCTGTGGTAACAAAACAAAACACGTACGCAATTTCTAGAAAATTGTGTGGCGGGTTGAGGATGGAGGCTTTCAACACTCAATTAAGCGCTAACTAACATCACAAGAGTACAATTATAACTTATTCCTAACAACCAAACTATCGTCATAAGACAAGTAAAAAAAATCTACAATTGAATTTGCAAAGTTAAATGATATTGTGCATATTTTTCTATACAGGTACAAATAAAATATCAGTCGGGATTGTATGAAAATTACCGGAAATGAATTCACTATCATCAAAAGTAACATGGCTCATTCATAATCTTTTAATTTTTTTCCTAAATAACTTAATAGTAAGTTATTAATACTAAAAATATACATTATCGAGACAATTATATTTGAAGCATTTACATACCTACATATAAACAAAAAAAATCAAAATTGTATGAATCATACAACCTATTTTATTAAAAAACTTTTTCATAGATAGAGTATTAATAAAACTAAATATATATAAAAGATAAAAAATAACCTAGTGACCATTCACTCCTGCTTTTCATTCTGCTTTAAAAACAAAAATTAAAATGTTTAAGGAAGGATGAGGCGGCCGAGGGTGCAATGGTGGTGTTGAGTATTACTTAATTTAGCAATTTACATCATACATACATAATATATTAACTGAAAAAAAATACTTCCATTGCATATTTTTTTTTAGCTTCACGCTGGACATAGCAGGGTAGGCAGATAGAACCTGGGAACTTAGTGTTAAGACACTCCCCTCCCCACTTTCCACCAATTTCATGATATATTGCTTGTTGAGTGGCGGAACTCAATGCACCGCTTTGCCTCGTTACTAGAACGAGGAAATGTTCGCTTGTGCGTCTGCGCCCAGACGGCCTCAACATACACAACATCCATCACTATATAAAAATAATGTTTATTAAATGAAATCGAAAATATGACATTGAATAATGTCAAAATACTCTATTATATGAAAAGTATTACTAAATACATAGAAATCAATGAAATAATATTTATAATATTTACAAATTAAATTACTTATGCACCATTTCTTAAGAACGTTTTACCAAAAGGGTTGCCAGTACACCAAAAATATAAAAAAAAACATTTTTCTTTATTGGGAGAAAACATTCTCTACTTAATGTTGATTAAACTTATTGACTTATTTTTTAGGATTTATTTTATTTTTACATAACAAAAGAAAACAACCTCGGTTTTCATCACAAAAATAGTTAAAATAAAAATAAAGTCTTAGATGCTTTTTATATATTTTTAAGGGCAATGTTCCGAATTTCAAATTAAATAAAAAAATTCAAACTATTTTTTTTATTTTCAATAATGTCATATACATATTATTTAAAAGAATCCCTACATTAGTACTGACAACCCAATACAAACTCCATGCCACTAATTAATTAAAGTAGCTTAATCAATATTAATATTATAATTAAAAGTATCTAAAAACAACATCTGTAAATAAAATGTTTTAAAATGCGTTATAGAATGTTTTACTTCTTAAATAAATGTCTGTAGATTGTAAATGCAATGGTGGTGGGTTAAATTCTTACTTGGCAAAGAGATTATTTCTAATTTCCTGTAGCGCAAAGAGCGGCATTATGTTACGCCACATATATAATAGAAGTTAATAACATTTCATATACAGATATTGTCAAGATACAAATTTTCATTATTATGCACCCCACCGCCTGCGGTAAGATCATCAGTCTATACATAGCTAAAATAGCAATTTTAAGTCACAATTATTAGAAACTTGCCATGTTTCGATAAGTTTAATTTGCAAGAATCAAACCTGCACTTAGCAAAGACGTTCACTAAGACTTGTTTTTTTTGTCAGTCATGATTATTTCTTTTTGTACGAGTTTGTATAGATAGTCCTTTTTACATTTGTAGATGTTACATCCTCATTTTTATTATTTGGCAGTTCTTTGGCCAAGTTTGACATAATATTGTGTCAATTATTAAGTCATTCATATTAAATTTGTCGAAGTTTTTTTAACTTTTAAGGATTAATGCAATTATTCCGTTATTAAAAAACAACTATTTAGTCTATATGTCATGTATCTATAATAAATTGAGCAAAAAGTATTAAAAAGAAAATTATCTATAATATTTAAAAAAAAATCTTTTATTTAAAAATTCCCAACTAAAATATTGTTATAAAATGTTGATTTATTATTATTTATATTATGCTTGGTTTTCTTCATTTGTATCTTGCAAAGGCACTCAAAATTTTTTATTCTATCTTTCACAATATTATTAAACAATTTCAAGTCCTTTGTTATTGTTTTAAAAAAAAATGCCTATTACGATTTTCTACACACAAAGAAAAATATTTTGATAAGTATAAAAAAATTGAATCAAGTCTCTTGCCTCAAACCAATGCCTCTTGGAATCTAGCCAAGCTCTTTAGCCACTTAAGCCAAACATTATTATGGAGCTACGATATTGGTATGGTTTGATTAGCTAGAATGCTTAAATAGGTTTTAGAAGGAGCCTCTACACTCGGATTCCTGTTATGTAGAATTTTTTGTTCCTTTTCTTAATGATTTAAGGCTTTTCACATTCCGTATGTTATATATAAAATGCTTATAATATGCATACTTTATTGTTTACAACGAAATTTATATTCTATTTTGAGGTTTTCTTCATGTGAGCATAAAAAAATAATAAAATGCTTTTATTCAACTATTAAAAACCAGTAATTTGCATTTATATAATTATATTATACATATTATTATATTATACATATTATTATATTATAAAATAAAATGTCAAAACTTATTATTTGTTAGTATTACTTTTTTTTTAATCCTTCAAAGCCAATTTGGCCAATATAATCTCATGTTCAATATTTCATTTGTAATCTGTAACAAAATTTCATTTAACAGATCTAAATCTATGTATTAAGAGTAGACATTACATTACTTAATTTATACATTTGTGCTATATCCGTACAACATTTATAAGTCCATAAATTTTCAATATCCAAATATGTTCAAGAAACAACAAATTTACTTCCAAATAACAAGAAAATACCAAAGATATTGAAAATTTCCTAATCAAATGCACTCTTGTCCATAATGTCCCTGATCAACATGACATCTACTGTCACTAACACTAACTATTATAGTCTTTATCACATCTGTCATCATGATCCCAATATTTCTGGTTTCGCGGAACTTCCGCAACATGCCTTCTTGGTGGAGTTTTCGAGTCTTCCCCACTATTCCTCCTATTTGCCCTACCTGGATTTGATTGCCTGGACTCCCTCGAACTTCTTGAGGCCGATCTAACCTCACGCTCTTTCTCTTCCTCATTTAAACTATCTTTAGATCGAGTCCAACTTTTTTTATTCTTATTTGCATCTTCCTTGACCTCATTTTTATCTTTCCTCCAGTTCTCCACTGGTTTTCTTGTATTTGAGGTTTTTTGGACTTCATTGTTCACTCTTTCTGGCATATTTGGCCTTGGTTCTGTATACTGTGGAATGAATTCTGGAGCATTATAGTTGGGTGTTTGAAAACTTTGTATATATGCTCCATCACCTTGTTGCAAATAATTGACATAAGGTTCTTGATAATTATAATTTTGCGGCGGATAATTCGGAGGCATAACCGTAGGATTGAAGACCTCACCTTCCTCTTTTTTCTCTTCCTGCCTCCACGAGTTCAAATCGTATCTCTTATTTAGATTACTTTTTATAGTCCAAGTATCAAAGCTCTCTTGCGACAACTGCTCTTGTCTTAATAGTCCAGCTCCAGCCCCTAATATGGGTCTTAGCTTAGGCTTGGCATCCTCATCTTGATTTAAGTTAATTTGAGACAGATTCTGCCCCACATCCGCTTCTTCTTTTTTCTTCCACGACCCATATGAAACCTCACTGAAATTATCATCTGATGTTAAATCTAAATGAGCTGCATAGAACTGCTGCAAAGTGTTCGGTAACGGCAGAAACTTATTCAAACATAGATCTGCAGATAGTAAAAGCCATATAATGCTGACGGGTGGCGGTGTTAAGAGGCGCAGTCTGATTGATATTGATAGGTCATCCAGTTCTTGAGCTAACACTGATAGCAGCTCCCGGCCATTTTGCATGAGCTGTAAAGAAAAAAAATATTTTTATATATTAATTACGTGTAGCATACGACAAATTTGTTATATTTAAATACAAAAAAATATCCAGAGACGTAATAAGTTCCGTTTTCATATATATTTATTGAAATTTCTTTGTGACACTAAGTAAGTATACACCATGAAATAAATAAATCTAAACACAAAGTATAAATTAATGGTATCTCTCACCTGAGTAGCAAGACTTCTATGAGCTCTCAGATCATCACTTGCCAACAAAGCTCTCATGTATTGTAGTAGTGGGTTCGCTAAAATGTGCACTTTGTTGCCATTGCATAGGCGGGCCTCTGAAATTTTTAAATAATTAATGTATAACTCATTTTTTTATCAGAACTAGAAGAGAGTGATACATAAAGTTGAAGTTCGATAATGTGTATCATATGAGAAGATATTCAGTTTCCTCATAATTATGTCGTGCCTTTTAACCAATCCATAGCAAACACTTACAAACTCGGAGACAACGAGGATATATTTAAAGTAGTTTATTAAATTTGTTATAAACATTAGGAGTTAGGTACTCATAATATTGTTTACATAAGTATTATATTATTGAAAAGTTTCATCTGAATTCAGAAGTTCCATTCAGTAGTTAAAGTTTAACAAACATCCATACTAAAAATATTTTTACAAAAGATAGTTATCTTACACGAATTTTAGAATTAGGTTGTACTGTTGAGTTTAAGGATGGAGACAAGTGAAACAATGTGTAGCTCAATACACATTGTTTTATTGACTGCCTCTTGGCATATATATACCTGCATAGTAGGCGCAGCCACTATTTAATTATTAATATACCCTATATATAACATTTACCGAAGTCGACGTTGCGCAAAAGCGTTGCCTGGAATCGTGGGAATCGAACCCACAACTGTCGCGTTTACTGTCACACGATTGTGCTACTGCGCCACGACGGCCTTTAAGTTCACTTTGCACATTAATCTTTGTTAATAAAAATATCTATTAATATTAAGTTAGTATAATAAAGTATTAAATTAGGACGTAAAACATACTAGTATATAATTTTTAATTTCTTAAATTGTACTTTGTTTTACTCGCTACTCACTCCAGTGGCGTAGCTAGGGGGGTGCGAGCGGGGCGGTCGCACCGGGCATCAAAAGGAAAAGGGCATCAAAGTCGACGATTAGTGTGTTTTTAGACCTTATACCATTTTAAAGGGCATCAAGTCCTCTAAGCCGCACCGGGCATCAAAAGGAAAGGGGCATCAACGTCGACGATCACTTTGTTTATTTTAGAACTCAACGTTGATGATCACGTTTTTTTTTAGAAGTCAACGTTGACGATTACTTTGTTTTTTTTTTAGAACTTATCAAGAGAAAAGAGGGATCAAAGTTGACGATCAGTTTGTTTTTTTTTTTTTAGAAGTCATTGTCGATGATCACCTTTTTTTTTTTAGAACTCATCAACAGGAAAGGGGCATCAAGTCCCCTAAGCCGCACCGGGCAGCAAATACCCTAGCTACGCCACTGACTCACTCATCCACTTCCACTGGTTGACTGGAAGAGATCTCTTATAGAGATAAGTCCACCTTTGTACACAAAATGTCTTAATATATTGTTTATTATGTATTTTTTTAGTGCAATAAAGAATATTATGTATTTTTATTACCTGCAAAATAATCACCCATCAGGTTGGCTGCATTAATCAAATATATCGGATTTGATTGTTCTAACACATCCAATTCTGTAAACACATATATTTTTATTATTATTCTTTTTTTTACCTGGGAACTTAATGCTAAAACACTTAATGTTAATTTAAAACTGACGACGCAGCCAGGGTATAGTGGATGTCATGGCAATAAGACAGTCCAAGAGAATTAAACTTAAATTTAAAACTCCCAATACAAACTTTAAAAAGTAAATAAACATTTAGGAAAGAGCTGATCACCTTAAACGGTGGATAATGTGATTCTTGAAACATGGCTAAGAACACTCTCGATTAAGTAATTTTATAAACAAAAAAACTAAATCAAAATCAGTTCATCTGTTCGCGAGCTAAGATGCCACATACAGATACACATATTCAGAGATATGTCAAACCTATCGATGGTTAAAAATCAAACAAGCTACTCACTAGTAAAAGTCCCCTGCATAACAACATTCAACAGCGCAGCTCTCAACAACTGTTGCCTCTGTTGCCGTGTGAAGGAGGCACCGACGGCGGCCATCTTGCGCGACGTAACTGAACTCTGCAACGCCGCCGCGCGGAAACTGGCGAACGCCTGGCTGAGAGGTGCAAGTTCATATTTGAGTATCATTGTTAAGAAATATAGACAGATTTACTGATGTGATTTTAAGAATAATTATTTTATTTACAAAATTATTTGAGAATATAGTGAAACATGTGGGAATGTTAATATTGTAAGATTAAGTTTTTATTGTATAAATGCTGCTTTAAGACTAGTGATTAATGTTATATTAAAAAGCAGCGGAAAATAAAAGGAAGGTACGGGTGTGAGAGAGAAAGATCAGTAAAGCCATCCTAAAGATCCATCTAATTTCATGTTTTTGTGCATTGTTCACTCAAAAAGAAAATAATCGATCTATAGCTAACTTCAGAGCAGCCATCACTATGAGACAAGAAAAAGAAACTACTTACTTTAGCATATTCTTTAATATTTTTACTTACTTTTTGGGTACCGAACCCTACAAAACTAAGTTACAGACAATGCAATAAAACAGTTATTTTACAGCAATTTAGTTGAACAAAATTTTGTATATTGATAAAACTTTTTTATTTATCAATCAATTGAAATAAAACAAACTCTTAAGGGAAGTTTACCAAAATGCAAAAGTAAAAACATCATTTTAATCGACCACCACTGACAGACAACATTGCTACGCCCCATGTTGCCCTCAGACAGCGATGAGTTAGTTTTATAAAGAAAAAATAAATAAATAAAGGAATATATAAATAAAGTTTTAAAAAATACTTACTGTAATCTTGTTTCATCGGGACACATATTTGTGACTGTGGTTTCAAAGTGTCTTAGTTTCCTATTAAACTGTATACCGTCTTCGCCTGGCGAGAATTGTTCCAACTGTAAGATCATTAAAATAAAAAATAAATAAACTCGTTAAATACCATTATGTAAAATGTATCATTAAAAGCTTTTTTTTGATTAATCAATTGAAATCAGAATCAAAAACGACGTATTTTTTTAGCTTTACACTATATTACGCACAGCAAGGCAGGCAGAGGAGACCTAGTGTAGTGACACTCCAATTTGACTAGATAACTAAAACCAACAATGATGCAAATTGATCATATACGTGCAAAAGTTCCGTAAGGGAATGATCTTCTTTCTTCTCATTTTTGACAGGTTCTCCCTCATCATTCTTCAGTCTAAGGTTGTTGTGGCACAGGCGCACAAGCGTGTGACTGTGAGCGCAATGGTTGTGGATTGGATTCGCAATTAGATGAATGAATAATTTAATATTTTCAATCCTCGCTCTGGCATCAAGGCGACACTAAGCCAACACTAAACAAGCAATGCCTTAAGAATTAGACGGAAAGTGGAGAATGGAATGTCTTGATACAAACTAGGTTCCCTTTGCCTACTCTGTTATGTTCAGAATACAATGTGAAGTTAAAAAAAAATAAACCTACCAAAACCAACAACGGTGCAAATTGCTCATCTACATGCAGAAGCTCCGCAAGGCAATCATCTTCTTTCTTCTCATCTTTGACAGGTTCTTCATCATCATTCTCCAATCTTGTCTCTGGAATGATGTGTTTGACTATTTACGATGGATTAATTTATTCTATGTTTATATGATGATGGCAGTAAAGTCTATAAATGAGTTGTGGCCACCATGAAGTTATCATGACTGGACATCCAACAGACACACTACTAACACCTCTACTCTCGTCGTTACTATTATATAGTAATGTGTGTGAATGAGTGACTGTATGGAATGAGTGAAAGAACAATGCGCAGAAGTTTAGAAAGCCTAACTTCAGGGTGGCTGTCTTGTCCATCATACTGCAATACACAGTACAATAAAGCTGAATTATAAGAAATAATTAAATGATTTCTAAAAACCACCATTTATTAACATTATTTTGTTTATATTTCTTCACTAACCTGTAGCCCTGGGGCTAAGCTCCGCCAGTGTTCTAGCCGCATTGATCTCCTCATAATCGTCGCCTGGACGCGTCTCCCGAGCCGGTGGTGGTAGGTGATGACGCCCTGTGTACCCGCGACCGCGTCCGGAGGACATTTTGTACTGAAATTATTTTATATCATCATCATATTATTAAAAAAATATATTATATCACTTAAACCTGTCTTTATATCAAGAACAAGTCACCAAAACTTGCTTTAAGGTATTGTTATAATGGAGCCAAATTATGTAGCCTCTGTGTTATTTAGATGTATAATATATATAATTGTAAAGTTTCATCCATTCAGTAGTTTTTACGCGTCAATTGGGAAATATCCATCCCCAAAATGTTTCATATACAAGCCTCCCTCCCTTAATATCGTGTTTTACAAGTACCGTGTTATTCCCTCATATAACACGGTACTTGTAAAACACGGTTTCGATATTACACGGTACAAGAATTGATACTAATATAATACGGTTTCGATATTACACGATACAAGATGATTTTAATATAACACGATTTTGAAAAATATGCATTTTAAATTTAATTTTTTTTTCCGTTCAATAAGCTGTTTCTACTTGTTTTATACTATGTAATTATTATTATTAGTCTTTGAATATATTTTTTGTTCTATTTTATAATTTTTGTATTTCATCATAAAATTGAATTTAATTTATTTTTCTTAATAAAAACTTCAAGGTAACTTCCTTTTTCATTTATGTAGTATTTGGAACGAAATTTCAGCTATCATACACCTTAAGATTTGGTTTCAATATAACATGATACACATTGCCTTTATTTATATTATTTCAAAGTTTCTATACTAGTTATACTACACGGTGTACAGTATGGTATATCTGGTTTTGTATAACACGGTTTCGATATAGCACAGTACGAATTAATCGTGTTATACGAGGGATGCCTGTAGTCTAATTACCAAGACAAGAAAATGAAACTAATTCCTTCCCCAGATTAAGAATTGCACCCCCTACTACTGTGCTTTCAGACAGACGCTGTGCCGCTGCGTGTGTGGCAGCCCCATGTGAATAATTTTCATTATCCTGCTCTGGCAAGACAAAACACAGCATTAAATTCAGCTACTCAACAATCTTGAATGTAGACACTATTGTACACTGTGTAATGGGAAGAACAACAAAGTTCAGAGACAGGATAACTCTTTTATCTCATTAAACAAAGGAATTGTTATTTATTTACTTTAAGTTTTAAGTGTCTTAATGTACTAGTCATAGCACCACCATCAGCAAACACTATTTCAAACTTAAAACTGTACATGATTGAACCTTATTTGAATATTTTTATGTCTTTTTTGGAGACACATAATGGGACAGAGTTGATTGTAAATGCTACAATTGTTAATTTGATTCCCACTTAGGGAAATGAGTTATCTCATTTGCTTACACTGAGAATAAAACAAAATATTATATTGAGTTCCGTCACTCATCAAGTAACATCTTGAAAATAAAACAAAGTGGGAAAGCTAAAACTCCATTAACATTAAGTTCCCAGTGCCTACTATATGTGGTATATAGTATGAAGCTAAAACATAAATATTAAGAAATAGCTAAATCACTATACATTTGTAACAATTTAATGTTGTTGATAACTTATAACAATCAGATTACAAATGAAAAAACAAAGACTTAATGTTATTGTTAATTAATTGTTTGCTGTTGGACAGAAATAATAGATTAAATTGAAAGGGACAACAACAGATGTAGGATAGATTGATTTGATTAATACAAAAAACTAAGTTTTACAACATAATCACTTAAAAATACAAATATTTATTAGGTTACACTTAAATTATTCCACATTTCCCTATTGTATTAATAACTTTCACTATTGTGTTAATAACTAAATTTATAATACTTGAGATTTGTCAATGTTTTTAATGTTTGGTACAATGTGTTATTAAAGTATTGTCTTTGTGATTTAGTTTGTTTAAAATTGATGCTACAAAGTTATCCCAACAGATACTTCAAAAAATGTATGCAATCTGTAAATAACCATAATCTGTAAATTTGAACTGTAGATTATCATTTTTTTAAAGTATAACTGTCCTGCTATAATCTTACAATCAAAAATATTTGTTTAAGATAACAGCAGCTGACATTTCTTAGTTATTTTCACAATATTTTTTAAGGTCATGTGTAACTTCACAAGATTGTCGACTGTTTATACAGTAATTTAAGTCCAATTATCATATTTACCCGTCGTGAATAAATAAATATTTACTTACTTGATTTTATAAAATAACCCTGAATGATATACCATAAAACTGACACTATATGTCAACGCTTTTTTATCAATGAAAAACAAAGTTATTTACGAAGAACGACGCATTTAAAAATGACACAGGCATAAATGAAAATTTTAATGAAATCCACTTTATGTTTAATTTATATTGTCTTCAATATATTGTAACACGTTTGCGATATTTAAAATTAATTCACACAGTCCACCGGTGGTTTGATGACGAATTTTGAAAAATAAGGTTTCTTTATTGATTACCACGCCATTATAAATTGAAACTTATATATAAAATAATATACTTATCCTGTAATAAATTAATTAAATTGAAGTTTACTCACCAGTAATTTATATTTAAAAACAGTTTTTGTTAGTTATTTATTTCCTGGTTGTTTCACGTAGCGTAGCGGTTGTCATGCATTTCATTTCCATATTGGCGACGCTAGTGATTGGAAACTATTGCCACAGATAGCTTATTTTGCAATGATTTTTTTTAAATGATTAATTATTATTTTTTAAAAAGAGTCGATATATATTTTATATAATTTCATAAATGAATCAAATATTGTTAATTATTATGATAAAAAGAAAATAAATATCAATACATCTTCAACAGCATTATTAAATCAATTTTGTACAAGATTTGCTCAAATTAAAAAAAAATTACGTACTAATATTTTTGATCACATAATGTTAATTTTGGAAATGAAATATTCGTATTAATAACAATAAAACTTATAATTAAATTTGATAAGTAACAATGTCTCTAAATCATAAAAGCAATTAAAGAGAAAAATTATAATTAATAATATTTTAATATACTTAATTAATTATATCATATATAAAAGTGTAATATATTTATTTATTAATTAATATAGAAAGCAAAATATTTATAAATAATATTTCGATCGACGCAACAGAAATTGACATTTACGTTTTTTATACGACAAAGTGTGGAGGGGAGCGTGTTTCGGTCGCACAGTGGGAGTATCAATTTCGCAGATTTTTCAAATATAATGTAATTTGTGAAACGTATTTATCTTATAATTTACTTCATGTAACTATTCCTAATAGTATTTTATTAATTAATAAACAATTTTATTTGGATATAACGGGTTAAAGTCCATCGCATCTTAAATTATCGACACTGCGCTTCTGATAATTGTTTTTATTATTGATATTTTCTATTTTGGATTCACAAACGAAAATGGTTGCCTAAATTTTCCACAATAATTTTAAAAACAGCACTTAAACGTAATATTAACGTTATTAAGTGAATAACCATTTATATAGTGAGATTTTTAATTAATAAATTTTGTATACAACACATTGTATTAATATCTAATAAAAGATAGCAAGATGTCTGACGGACATATAGAAGTAAACCAGCAGAGGAAAGAGAGTGTAGCAGCGGCTAATGTACCCAGTGATAGTCCAGTGACAGACCCTGGCCAGGTCCGTGGTGGAAATCCTGATGGTTCAGCAGGAAAATTCGAAGGGCAACGAGGAAAATCTGGTGCACTGAAAAAGTCTGCTCGATACAGAAGTAGATCACTTTCAGCATCCTCGGCTGATTCGTACAGCTCTACATCATATACTGGTAAGTGTTTATGCTGTTTTTATATATATATTTACTGTTTTTTTGTTTACAGATTACAAGAAGTTAATTATTGCTTAAATAAAAAAATATAATATAATATGTGTGTAGGCTATGGTTTCATCTAGTTACCAATATAATTAACATATTAATCAATTCAATATAACCATTTGACTATGCAAGCAAAGCTATTGGTAAAAGCTAGTCATTATTAAAATTAAATATTCATTGTCCCTGTTTTTTTAAAATAAACGAAAGTAACATAAGTCCTATAACAAAAATAGAAATATACTCAGCTAAAAAATACTTGCTATTCTTGTAACATGAGTAAGTAACAGCATTTACTTATCAATAATATTAATAATGATAATTAATGATAAAACATGAGAGGCTGTTATGGTAGAGCTGTGTAGTGTCTGGCTGTAAGTGCAATAGTGGTTTCAATTTTCTGTTGAATTATTATTATTTCCTTGCTGTAGTGATAGACTAAGTGTGGTGTTTAGTACCTCCACTGAACATGCAATGACAGTGTCTTGACACCAGTGATGATTCCGATTGATAGTGATTCCTGCAAAATTGAGAAACTTGTTCCAGCTATAAAATGGATGGGGACAAAAACAAGTATTTATAGGTTCCAAGTTCCATCTTCTACAAATTTATTATTTCTTAATACCTACATATGTATATGTTGCTTATCTTTTTTAAGTGTGGTGCAAAACTTCTACATAAATTACAAAACTAACCAGATTTATCTTGAACTTGGAATGACTCATTTCTGTTCGGGAATAGTTAAATTCATGTAGCCAGAACTGTACCGGAACAATCATCTGGAGAAGACACTCCGTTCCCCCCATTGAATTCTGGAGGCATTGCATGCTGAGTGGCGTAACTCAACGCAATGCTTTGCCTCGTTACGAGAGTGAGGAAAATATTAAATATTTCATTCATCCGAGTGGGAATCAAACTCACAACCGTCGCCTGTACAGTTGTAAGCTTGTGCCCCTACACCACGACAATCTCAATCATACAGATATTTGCCCTATTTACAAAATATCTTAATAAAGTAATAAAGATTCCCTAATGTCATTCTCTTCTCCGAAGCATATTTGTCTTGAATGTATTAGCATTTATTTTAATAAAATTCTTATTATGATAAACAGTATTCATATTGTCTATTATGGCTGAAATGTTTTTGTTAAAGAAAAAAAGCAAATTATCTATGGTTATTAGATTTCCTTTTGTTTTTCGTAGTGTAGCTAATTTATTATTTTTCCCCTACTAATGATGTTGTTTTATGTTTGTAAATGTGTACGTATATATATTTAGGTATATGTTTGTTG
Source organism: Heliconius numata (assembly GCA_016802625.1). Classification (NCBI taxonomy): domain Eukaryota; kingdom Metazoa; phylum Arthropoda; class Insecta; order Lepidoptera; family Nymphalidae; genus Heliconius; species Heliconius numata. Next base: position 355,331 of record JAEBDU010000023.1, read on the forward strand.
AGGCGTGTAGAACGTTTAACGATTGCAAACATCAACAAAGGTGGAAAAAGCCACTGCATTTTCTGTTGTAAATTTAAATTATATTTTTTATCTAGTACCTACTAATCGTCGCCGACAACTTTCTGTGCATTGACTTACAGATGTCAATTGAAATTGGAAAATCCCATTTTTTCCCATTCCCTTATTGGAAGTTCGAGCACTTTTTTCTTAGTAAGTTTCCAAAAAATTTATAATACTAAATATACTCGATCAGTCGGGTTAGTGTTTCATATATGATAAATACTTTTAAAGTTTCACGCTGTATCCCGCATCAAAAGGGACATTCAGAGGGAAAATACTAATAGGAAAACCGGTCCCACGGACGTTGCGTCTTTAAAGACGGAACTCAGCTCTCGCGGTTTGCCTTGTAACCACAGGCGAGAAATAATAATGTTAAATATTTAATTGCCTCGGGTGGGAATCGAACTCAGAACCTGCCGCGTTTACACTCGCACGCTTATTTTGTTTTCTATATTTAAAACTTATTTTTTTTAAAAATGTACTATCATTTAAATAATTATTTGTTTCTTAATAATATGTCAAAAGATTTTGATATGGGATCAACTTGTTACAAAGTTATCAGTCCTTGCTTGACTTGAAGTGCTATCACCCTACGTAAGAGTTCTATTGGGTAACTAAACCTGATATCATGAGTATGAGTATGAGTACGTTTATTGTTATTTTTATGAGAATAAAAATACAGCTTTCCGGTATATCCTGCATATTTCAGGGTAGACAGAGGGAGTTTAGTGTTAAGACACTGCGTTTCCCAATTTCCGAGATATCTTGTTAAGTGGCGGAACTGAACGCCGCGCTTTGTCTTGTTGTAAAATCGAGGGACTGAAAATTTTAATTATTTAGTTTCCACGAGTAGGAATCGAACCAACAAACGTCGTACACGCTGTGTGACTGCGCCGCGGCGGCTACGGTGTATTTAGTTCTTGATAACTTGCATTAAGAAAGAGAACAAACAGTTGAAATGAGAATCTCCTATTTTTGGTATAGTTTAAAAAGCATTAAATAGAACATTTCTCCAGAGTTATTAAAAGTAATTCTAGAATGCTATAATAAGTTGGTCTAAACAAAGGGTTTTGTGCTAAACTAGACCGACGTTAGTACTTTTGTAGTTTGCTTTGTTCTATAATAATAATAATAAAGTCGAGTATTTTTTCTAAGGTATGGTTTTATTGTTAACAAAATATAAGATATTTTTACATAGTGATAACTGAAAAGTCACTCTGTTGTTTACTTTCTCTTTTAAAGATTATACCTAGGTACTTCTGAATCGATTATTCCTTGAGGTGGAATATACCTTATCTAAATCAAAAAGGATCATCTTTATATAACTTTTAGTTTCCTAGAAATTTATTAACAAACAACAAACTTAACCTAATAAGATCATAAACAAAATATCCAATTCCAATAACATGACATCCCTAGAGTTCAAAATGATAACCTCCTTTTTTAAGGCGTTTAATTAATAAGAAAAAAAGATCAGTGTTTTGACACTATATATTCTCTCTCTCTCTCTCTCTTATACATCTTTTTTAATATGGAAAGTTTTAGCTATAAGCCCTCAATATAATATTTTCTAGAAAGTATTTGCTGTAACTACCTACCTATATTTCGGAGTAACCGGCTCATAATGCTGCGGCAAATTAATTATTACAAAATTCCAGGTAACATATGGGCGCTTGTATAAAGTTGATTATTATTTAACTTATAACATACAGTAAGTTTAATATCTCTATAATAATATGGTAGTATTTCCTATTTTTTTCGGAATCGAAACTACAATCACGACACACGCTTGTAATATTATGCTTAAAATATGATAATTCGACTCTATGTAAAATAACATTTTTCATAGCTACACGCAATTTCTCCCACAGCGGGGAATCCAGAGAGAAGCTCTCTGGTTAGAGAGTTCGGGTTAGAGCTAGTGTCAGAACACTCCCTCCTCAATTAATTTTCCACTTCAATTCGAAACTGCGAAAAGAGAGTAAATGAAAACTAATTCATTCCCTCAAGTCGGTTCCGAACTAACAACTATCCTCTAGGCTCAGCCTTCAAATGCTCTCCAATATTGCAATGTTATTATAAACTTTATATCGAACTCACGACCTTAGTTGGCACCGCGCCAGCCAGCCGCTTCTCAATTAAAGTAATTAATTAAAGAACTTAGCTAAGAGACTGATGTAGCGAAATAAAGACAAGACACTGTTGAAGTAGCAAGGTCGAGGTTCCGTAGATTATAAATGAACAAGTTATTAAAATTCAAGGTTAGTATAATGTACCTATATCTTACAAATTTAAAGACTTTCTTCTTCTTAATTATATTTATACCACTTTTATTTTGACTCATCTCTGAATTTACGTATCTGGTAAAATAATGTGTAAAAACTTAGAAATCTTATTCGGCAGATAGTTATTAAATAAGATATTAAATACATATCTACTAGTACTAATAATAATATCATTTCTAAGTTTTACTTTATTATAAAATTATGAGAAATTTTCTATATATCATGGAAATTCCTGTAATAGAAAAGTATCGAAGAATAATACACCATAGAAAACACAACTCGGTTGTCTCAGTAGACAAAAACATAATATATTAAGATTGAAGACTGTAACGAATTCCATTTACATACAAACGTGTCGAAAGCTACTAAATGATGGAAACTGACGTGCCCCTGAAATTATGTATGGCTTGCTGAAAATAGAATGATAGATATGCCTGCTGGTGGAATGGTTAGGCTTTAATATTAGACAAAGGTCGTAGGTTTGATGCCCATTTGAAATATTTCTTGTGTCTCTGTGTATTATATGTTTATTTATATATAGGTACTCCTATTATTAGAAAGTTAAGGAAATAGTTTGGTTAAATGCGCTAATCTCAGGAACTAATGGTTCGATTTGAAATGTTTTTTTTTTTACTTTTAGACAGTCCTATTATCGAAAAAAGCTCTAGGCTATATAATATCACGTTAATCGTTTCGATGTGAACCCACTGTGCCTGCGGTCAGAGAATCAAACCTACAGTCATCGCATCTACACTATAACTTCGCCACTGCACCACGAATATGTTTGATAAATTCACGCTCTCTCCATTAGTGGCGAACTTAACAACCAGAGGGGGAAATGAAAAATAATTCATTCCCACGAGTGGGGGAACCTAAATCCATCGCGTTTATAATCAGCTTTTAAGCGAAAATAATTGATAATTAAAATCAACCGAAATAAAACGCTCTAATAGTTAAACAAACAACTAGAAGGAATCATTTGGGAGCTAAGATGCCACATACAAATATACAGATACATACATACGTAAAACTTAACTTTACTTAACAGAACACTCCCTCAGTTTACGTCGGAGGTTAACAAATACCGACTGACTTCCAATATCATTGTAAACTATAATTTTAACAAGCTTGTTAATACAATATCAGTAATAACTATTCATCTTTGAAGCCAACGGTTATTGAAGTAATGAAGTTTGGATATTCGTTCCCGCTACTGAAGTTTGCCAAGCAAGTAATAAATGTTTATTATTTTGTATAAATTTGCGATACTGGTCATATTGCTAATAACAAAAATTGTAATGATTTTTTTCATATTATTTTTTATTTCCGAGTGAAAAGTGGAGAAGCGGTTAGCGGAGTGTAGTAACACTAGAGTGTTGTATACAAACAAAAGGAAAAAATCCAAAAAGTGAAATTTATAAATATTTCAGAGAAAAAAATCCTTACAAACTCATAATTGTAGTTCATTTCATACAAAATGAATGCATACGTCCGCAAATTTAAGTTTGTCAACTTTTATGTAGGTACTTCCTGTTGGCATACAATCCTGAAATTGGTATGGAACCCTCGGTATGCGAGCCTGACTCCATTTGACCGGTTTTATTATTTTTCATATACCCCCTCTGGCAGACAAAAAGCGGTGGTAAGTTCCGCCATTCAACACGATCGATAGAAAGTTGATTGGAAAGTAAGGACGGAGTGTCTTATCACTAGGTTTCCTCTGCCTACCCTGCTATGCGGAAAAATGGTGAAACTGTTAGTTTTACTTCTTATATTACTAAACAAAATCTATATATTAGGTATATTAGATTCTAAATAAAATAATCCAAGCGCATTTTGCCTTTGTTGCCTTTCGGTCAAGTTTCATGTAAAGATGTATTTGCTGATATAATATTGAAGGCCGAGGGTAAACGTTCAAGGGCGTCTTACAATCTATTAGTGGGTAGTGGCCCATGTACCTATTTATTTTGTAGTTTTTTTTTAAAGTTTGCAAGCTTCACGCTGTATCCCGCACACAGCAGGGCAGACAGAGGGAACCTGGGAATCTAGTATTTTCCACCAAATTCTGGAGGCATTGAGTGTTGAGTTGCAGAACTTAACGGCGCGATCTGCCTCGTTACAGAGCGAAGAAATAAGAATATTAAATGAACCCACGACATGTCGCGTTTACAGTCGCACGCTTGTACCACTGCGCCACAACGGCCTCTAATTGTTTTTATATGAACACTGAAATCGAAGTGCTGTATTGCATAATTTAAAAAATAATGGTAAATAACAGTGTTTGTCTTTTTAAAACGTCCATTTAAAATGTTAAACAAAAGTTGGCACTAAAACAACGCGGTTGAATATTCAGTGCATAACTCAAAGTTTACTGTTTCTACAACAATTTAGTTTCCTGCGGCCGCTTGCATTCTAAATAAAACTATGTTGATTTATTAAATAACGGAAAGAACGGAGAGAATGAGGACGTCGTCGTGACGGTTGTGGGTACGAAGCCCACTCGGGGATGATAATATTAAAATAATTTACATTTTCCCGCTCTGGTATACATAGCAAGCGCGGTTCTCAGTTTTCCGCCACTCGATACGGAAATTATGAATGAATGAAGTGTCTTAACACTGGACTCCTTCTGCTTGCTGTGCGGGATACGGCTACAAGATGTAATAAAAGAAAATGATTTATCTATTTTAAGAACAAATAATTATATTTATAACGAGTGGCCCCAGCGCGGCTTCGCCCGGTTATTTTAAGGGTTTCGTACTTTTTCTTCAGAATTCGACGGAAAATGGGGAGCGGAGTGTTTTAACAATAGGGTTCTTTTGGCTTGTTTTGGTGTTTATCTATTATATTTGGAAGTTCAAATATACTTTCTGCTTATACTGGACAATTAGGTTGCTATTTGGCCTCGTTAATAGAGCGAGGAAATGAAAATACATAATTCCTTTCCCCGAGTGGGAATAGAATTCACAATCATCGCGTTTATAGCCAAATGCCGCTGGCGGTCTGACTTTGTACGTAAATATAAAAAAAACAAGTCATAGTCATGTGATGCGAACACTAATTGAAATTATTACGAAATGTCATACGCTCAGTTCAATGTTATACGCGGAGATAAAAAATACAGGTATGTAATTATATATAACCGCCCGCTCGCGGTTTCACCCGCGTGAACTATGTTATTATTAATTTCTGTCTCCATGACTACGTCCTAGTGACGTCCATGTAAAATTTGAGACTCCTAGCATTTGTAGTAACGAATTTTCATACAAACTTTCGACCCCAAAAACAACCCCTTAGAAGTCGAATATTGCAAATTCCCGTCTTAGCGAGCACCTACGTCCTATAAGTAACTCCTATGCAAAATTTCAGATTCCTAGCACTTATAGTTTCTGAGATTTCGTGATGAGTGAGTGACCTTTCGATTTTATATATATAGATAGATATATGAAATTATTATGCAACAGCCTTTACCTGCGGCTCTGCCTGCGTGGTCAAATGAGAAGTGCTAAGAGTTGGAGGTGACTTTGATCGCAGGTACCTACAGTGGGTTACATCGAAACGATTATCTAGTCTTTCTCGATAAACCCCGATTAGGAAAAAATATTTTTGTATTATACGAAAAGTATTTTTCAATTGGATTAGAACCAGTAGTCCTGACATTAGCATCTTAAAGCAAACTTAAAATTTATTAAATATTAGTATAGATTAAATCAATAGTACCTATGTTTAAATTAAGTACGCAACACATAAGTTACTGACAGTATGTCAGGGTTGTCAGTTCAATTCCGAATTGGTTTAATGTTTACTTTTTAGATATTGTCATTTCCAACATAACAAGTAATATCAAAAAAATATTCCAACTCCTAAGTTCTTTAATAAAAATAAAATATAATTAACGAATAAATAAAACAAAACAAAAATAAGAATAATACATTTAATTTTGATTGGATATATTAAAAAAAACTTAACCTTTAATAACTCCCTCCCTGTTGAACTAAATTCTACAAGATTTCGCTCATACATCGAGTGCAGTGCGCGAGTGCAACACGTACTTAGTACCTACATACATATCATTTAACCTTTTTAAAATTTAATTGGTCAAGGCCGATTAGTTACCGTAATATATCTAAATTGTCGCGGCCATTTAATTCTAATTAAAATCTGCAAAGTGAGGCTGATTTTTCTTTCATTTGTGTCAGTTTTATATTTATTAATAACACTTTATAAATTTTATGTGAGTATTTCACTATTTTTAAAAAGATAATGTCAAATCTTTTTATTTTCTTTCAACTGGTTTTGTTTCGGCTGAATAAATCGTAACGCTTGCCTATAAATTCACTATAAATATTTTTTTTTTAAATTTATTTATAATTATAGTTTCAAACGTTATTCTTTTTCGAACAATGATTATAAATAAAAATATTATAATAAAATCTTTATAATAAAATAATTTGCGTCATAAAGTAGTATTAATAATAGAGACCTTTAAACCTATATAGGGTAGTTAATAAATCAGTTGCGATCCAGATGACCTAGGTTTTATTCTTTATATTTTTATACGACAGAACACAGATGTGCATCACCTCCCATTGTTACGTTGCTAGTCTCTCGCGTGATACCGACCTATGCAGTGCTCCCTTGTTGAGCACAAAAAAAACTATTTATATTCTGTTTTGTTTATTTAATCTGTATTTTTTTATTTTCTTGGCAAGAAACAGCATTTATTATGTTGGTACAATATACAGTGTTATTTTTTTTTTAAGTGACAATTTGTTTCTAATTAGTGATTTATTTACAATCTGTATTTTGTTTTATCGTGTGCGTGATTTAAAAATATGAGAAAATGTTAAATACTAAACAAAAAAAAAATCCAATTAATTTTAACTAAAATAAAATTAACCTAACGAATTTTTAATTAGGTATAATTTCGCGCGTTTTATTATATTGGATACATTTAATGCGGCTTTGTAAATCTCTAGTGATGTGACTGCGGCTGTTTGTTATTGATTTATTGCCGGTTCTTAAGTGTATGCTATTTGGCTCTGGACATAGATTGGCCTTTGCCCGCAATTTCGGTTTGAAAAGTGAAACTGGTTATTTAAATCAATTTAAATTTTAATTATAATTAATGATAGAGATAAATATATTATAATTAATTAAGATGTGAAAGTTTCTTAACATGAATGAGCTTTTAAATGTATATTCACATTTTAATAGTTAACGTGATATATACCGAAAACAGATGGGTCGGCAAGTGCAAGAAGAAGGAACTCAGTGTTAAAACACTCCGTTCCTCACAGTCCACCCTATTTATGTTTTGCTTAATAATAATATATTTCGTTATACGATATTTGTAGGAGTGTTCTATGTATGTTGTTTACATCGTTAAAAAGTTTTGTATCCGGATATAAAACTCGTTCATGGTTAAAAGGCAATTTTAAATTGTTTATTGCGTTTCTATTTTATACACGTGTTGTTACAAAAAATAAAAATTACGATAGAAGCCACTATATCGCATGGGACAGGCAGTATTTGACTGTGGTAGTGGGTTCGATACATTAAAAAAAATTAAGTCTTTGATGGTGCAACAGCGCAGCGTCTGACTGTAACCGCGACATTTGGGTATTTAATTCCCACGGGGGAATGAGTTATTAGAATTTTCTCGTTCTCAATTTAAGAAGCAATGTCTTGAAATTTGGGCGGAATGTGAAAAACAGAGTGTCTCAGATTCCCTCTGTCTATTCTGATACTGGATGTTACCGTATTTTTTTATTTTTGTAAGATAATATTGGTAATATTTTAAATATTTTTTTGTTACATTTCTCACTATAATATTACAAGGGGGTCTCGCTTGCCGTTCCTCACCCCGGTCGCTTCGCTCGTTATAATAACTTAACAAACATAAAATGAAAACACTTTATCTATGTTTTTTTTTATTATAATCCAAGATATGCTTATTTCTTAGACTACTATACACCTAATAAGTATTACCTAATAAGTATGATAATAAGTATTACCTAAGTAATAAAAATTACTTAAAACATTTTTATATTAATATTTTAATTATAATTGTGAGAATACTGACCATGGTTTCATACCTGTCTAATTCTTAAGTAATAACAAGTAAATTTCAATGAAATACCAGACATGCCTTACATTCCGAAACAAGAGAATACCACAGGTTTCTAGATTCCATATAATAGATAGATTAATTATTATATGAAAAGGCCGGCACATCGTCTGTCAGTAAACGCGACGGTTATGGGTTTGATTCTCACTCGGCCAAAAAGTTGTTTTCATTTTCTCGCTTCGGTTACAGAATTAAGGCGCGGCGTTGAATTCCGTCACTAAACACGCAATGTTTCGGAAATTGTCCGAAAATGATGTCCGATATTTGTACTTCATTTCATACAAAATGAATGCATATGTCCGTGTTGTAATCCTGAAAATGGTACGGAATCCTCGGCGGGCGAGACCGTCTCGCACTTTACCGGTTTTTTTCATAAAACCTGTAAAATATTTTTTAATATAAGTGAATAATAAATCGCAACGCCGACGCCATTGAAACTTGAAACACATTGTTTACTTTCATTGTTCGAAGAATTAAACTTTTGTGGGATCTCGCCAAGTCATTAATTTTTCGTAGAACATAATATTACCTACATATAAAAAGAAAGTAAAAATGACGCGTCTGTACATTGAATGTATTAGCAAAATAATAATTGAGGGGGGTTTAGGAACAGTAATAGAGCCTAAATCTTACTATCTTTACTTATATTATAAAGCTTGAAGAGTTTGTTTGCTTGAACGCGATAAACTCAGGAACTACTAGTTTAAAATAAGTTCGTTATCGTAGACCACTTTACAAGCACTCAGAGTCACCTTGAGCACATAGAGTGTTTTTAGTTTTATACATTTGCGTGTTGAGTGGCGCAACTAAACGTCGCGCTTTACCTTGTTACCAAAACGAGGAAATGATAGTTAGTTATTCATTCTTCCAAGTGAGAATCGAATCCACAATTCTCACAACGGCCCCAAAACAAATTTTCAATGTAACATTTGAATATAAATCCTAATCAATATTTGCCTTTCTAGTTTCTTATCAATTTCTGAACGCAGTTGTTAACAATATTCTAATAATAAAATTCCATAAAATGCCTTCTTCCGTGAATAATTTGAGAACTAATTGATTTTTACGCACACGGTATGGTAGCCTTCGATTTGCCATCGTTTTTATAGTATTTACACTTTTTAAGAAGAATAAGAGTTTAGAATTGCAAGTAGTTACTTACAATATTACTTTTTACAGTTCCAGGCTTTTTCCAATACATAGCAAAGTAGAAGGAACGAACATAGTGTTAAGACTTTGCTCTCAACTTTTCACGTTGAGGTTGCAGAACCCAACGCTTGGATTTGTTTATTAAAAGGGGGTAAAGAAAATAGTTCATCCCCCGGGGTGAAGTTTTAAAAACTAAAGTGCCCTAATTTAATAACTCTACGATATGATGTCTATAAAGGAAATAAAAAACTCGTTGTTTTGCTTGACCATGTTAATCTATGGTAATATGTCTGACTGAACGCAATAGGTGTCAGTTCAAATACAACTCGTAAAAATTATTGTATTTCTCCATGTAAATAAAAACAAAAGTAAAGAATGTATGCAATAGACAGTATCTAAATATATAAGCAAATATAATCTCTATAAATTAAAAGTAAATCGTGGTTCCATTACGCAATGTCAAAATAATTGCGTGGTGAGTGGGGGACGGAGAGTCTTAGCACCAGGTAGCAATAGCTATACGGAAGATAAAAAGCTTTTTTAAAATTATGAAATAATAGCATAATTTTTTTAACATTTATAATACGATGTATTAAAATTAATTTGATGGCGGTCTTGCGTGCAAATACATGTACTAAGCTATTACGGAAAATTACATTTTTATTGAGACTAGTTGTAGGCAGGAGCACAAGCGTGCGACTATAAACGCATTTGTGGGTTCGCGGTGGCATACGCGGTTGTGGGTTCGATTCTCACTCGAGGAAATGAAATATTTAATATTTTCATTTCTTCACTCTTGTAACGATGCAAAGCACTTTTGCTACTCTACACGTAATGCGTCCAGATTTCGACGGAAATTGGGGAACGGAAGTGTCTTAATGGGAACGGTGTGTATTGCCGTAATAACCCTGATTAACCGGACTCATTAATGTGTTTAAGCATTTTGATCAATGAATATCTGGATAATTGAACATATGAAGAAGACATTTGGAGAAATACTAGGTTTAAATATAAGCTGTATCCCGCATATATGTAATCACCATGTTCTTCATTTTAACATAGGTGATGCCCTTTATTCTATTCTAGTACAGTGAGTTAGGCTTGTATTAAAGCTAGAGCTAAACGAGTTACAGCTGGCTAGTCAACCGTGATTGTCTATTGATGAATGATTGAGATGCAGAAACTAACCTATATTTGCAATTTATTTTTATCTGAATGTAATCCAAGGAACCGTCGTGACTGTAAACGAGAGGGTTGTGGGTTCGATTAGCATTCGTGGGAATGTATTATTTTCATTTCTTGGCTTTGGTGAAAAAGCGCGGCGTTAAGTGCCGTCACTTAAAACGCAATGTTTCGAAAATGAGGCTGTGAGAGAGAACGGAGTGTGTTAACATTAGTTTTCCTCTGCCTACCCAGCTTTACACCTTAGAACTCTCATAACCTAAGATCACAGTGTGATCACCTGTAGTGAAAGGGTTAAAGTAAATCATTTTTGTTTTTATTCACATTTTTGTTTTTATTCACATAGTGAAATCGAGCTTTGTCGAACCGGACCGGTTGACCAGTGAAATGTCATTTAGGAACAAGCTGACATTGTACAGAACCTGTAGTCACCCTATTGTGAACTTCGCGTACCCTAAAATTGATCTTTCTCAGAGATTCCAAAACAATTCTTGTTATTTGACATTCATTAACTCTGAAGGCTAGGCTAGGCTATTAATACCTCCATTTAAACTTCCGTAAACAGATAATGTTATTAGTATAGTATAGAGTTCCTATCAGAAATGCAATTTAGTGTCCACTCAATAGTTGTGCTATGAAGTTTCTGCTTATAGTAGGACGCTATGGTTTATAACTGCTTATGTTTGTCTATGGTTTGTAACTTTTGATGGTATGCTATAGGTTTTAGGTTCGGTTCTCACCTAAGCTGTAATTAAAAATGTATAAGTATGGAACTAGGTCCCACATGGTTTAAATTATAGAATTACGATTAATTCGTATAGAATGTATAATTAATGTACAATAGAGGCCAGTGGTGGAGGTCGAAGGGGCACAAGCATGCGACTAAAGTGTAAACGCGGCCGGTTGTGGGTTTGATTCCCAGGTAATGAAATATTAAATATTTACATTTTTTCGCTCTGGTAACACGGTGTTGAGTTCCGCCACTCAGCACTCAATGCCCCCAGAATTCGGTGGATAATGAGGAACGGAAATACCGTAATAGGAACGGAATGTCTTACCTCCTCCTACCACTGGTTTCCCAGGTTCCCTCTGCCTTCCCTACTATGATAGTTATAAAGAGTGAAGCTAAAAAATAATAAGAAAAAAAAATATCAGCTACCCATTTCACGGATGGGTTAAAAATCGATAGAAATATTTATTTTCACTGTGCGTAGGTTGGATGAAATTGGTTCCAACCTCCACATATAGTACCTATGAAAGTTATAAATGTTCTAATTACTTGCAGTAGATATTTTCTATTAACACAGAAGTGTGGACCCATAAATAGAAAGAATCTTGTGTTAAAATGAAGGGTGGCAGAATTTAACTCTGCGTTTTGTTTAACCATTTTGAAATAGCGAAGATTCTTTTAAATAGGTGACGTTCCCCCCAAGTGGGAGATGAATCGGAAATTGTTCGGGTTTAGTGAAAATAATAAGATCTTTGAAGTTAGTGATTATTATCTACAGATTTTAATAAATCGATGGCGGTCGTTTGATATGATAATTATGTCAACTGACAGATGGATGCCACCCCAGTCTACCCGTGTCCACGGACTACTGCAAAGTATTCGAAACGTCGGGTTTCCAGAAAAATATAATATATAATATACGCGATTAATTCGGTTAAATAGTTTAAGTCATTGAAAATATTAATTAGTTGTAACTAAAGGCTACATTAGTAATAAAAAGAGTCTCCATTTTCCTCCATATTCGAGTCATTGCGTGTTGAATAGCGGAACTCACCGCCACATTTTGGTTTTCTAGAGCAGGGTTTACCAGCAAATAGGTACATAAGTATATGAATTATATTTAAAATCAAATAATAAACTAGATTGCCTTCATGCCGTAAATGTGTTTAACATAGCTAGCAATGTAGCGCGGTAATGGACTTCTTATATGTAGGTACCTAGTTGCCAGTAGTATTTTTTTCGTGATCATAGTAGGTTCGAATTTAATTTGATACAAATTTCATATTTATAGTTAAGGTTTATCGTTGCGGACTGGGACTGAACGTGGTGATGGTAGGTTTCAATTTCATTAAAGGAAATTATTTTTCCGAATTAGTCTTCCGTTGACTTCAACCAACACAAGCAATATCTCGAATTCGGGTGGAAACTGGAGAATAGAGTGTCTTAACATCAGGATCTGCCTACCTGCCTGTCAAGGTGTCTTATATGGTACCATCGAATCGGTCTGATAATGGAAGTGGAAGTTTCTGTGTGGCAGTTTCTAAGTGGAAGGTCTGATAATGGAGGTGGAACCTTGTACTACCTACATTACTTGTAGGTAGTACATATCAAATATTTGCTCATTACATTCGTCTGATTAATTTCTAAACTATTAATTATTTTAAATAACTTCCTGAGATGCTAAGTTGTGATAGCCTAGTTTCAATCTATCAAAGATATTCTTTGCTTTGATAAATGATAGGAGCTACAGAGCACATTTCATTATCATTCGATCAAGAGTATTTAGGTCAGCGACGTCCAAGTTAACTTACATATGTATATAGAACTGATATTTAGTTCTTAGGACAAATTATACGTGTACCTAGCTAGTTCTAAATCTGTCAACGCGACAGCTGCAAGTACGATTTCCATTTAATTTTAATAAAATTATTACATTTTAAGCAGGCGACCTGGGCGGCTTCGCCCGCCTGTACTATACGAATGTTTATTAAATATGTTTATGAAATTATTTTCAGTTTAGGGTTTGAATAAGTGTTTTATTTGACTTTTAAAAAGTATTGAATTTTGACGTCCTTTCAAATGAGAACATTTAATTATTAATCAGCTTCACGCTACATGTTAAGACACTACATTCTCCACTTTCCGCCGAATATTTCGAGGCAGGGCCGGTTTTAGCACTACCGGCGCCCTGGGCGAAATTTTTTCGGCGCCCCCTAACTACATTTCAATAATATACAAAACAGGGAATGAGTACAACGAAATAACCATGCATTTAAAAAAAAATGACAAAAACTAATAAAATTTCACTTCTTCTATCTTTTCTATCTGCGAACTCTTTTATTAGGCATTCAAAGTCTATGTTTTCTGCAATTTTATTTTCAAAGTTGATAAATATGTCAATGACGATGACTTTGTTTTTTTTTTAGATATCAAAGACGACGGTGACTTCGTTTTTTTTTTTTAGTTATCAAAGACGACGATGACTTTGTTTTTTTTGTCTACGGCGCCCTTTTTATACGGCGCCCCTGGGCGGTCGCCCAGGCTCGCCCTACCCTAACGCCGCTAGTGTTTCGAGGCATTGCGTGTTGAGTGGCAGAACTCAACGTCGGGCCTTAGTGCCAGAGCGAGGAAATGAAAATATTCATAAATAATAATTCATTGCCCCGCGTGACATTTAATTTTCTCGGCCATTTAATAATCTCATGCTAATATTTTCATGTAAATTGAGGTTTTATAATATTAACATGCCTAGTTACATCGTTTTATATGAACAAATTAGTGTTCCGCTCGTAGCTTCCCCTTCGTTGACTACGTAATTAAAGCTACTTAATTATTTATCTTTCTGGTAGTTCAGCGCACGAAAATGTGTTTTTTGACATTACAAATCTTTGATATTTTCGAATTTACTCAAAAATAAGGCATGCGTATTGTACATATGAACCTTACCCGTTAAATCACTCTGTCTTTTAGTGAAAACACCATTAAAATCCGTTGCGTACTTTGAAAGTCTATGGGAACGTGTAAAAATAAATGATATTTCAACTGATATGAACTAGTAGCCCTCGCCTAAATTAAGAAATGCATTAAATCTAAAATTTTGACGCTAAAATAGACCTTACTGTATGTAATAGATGATGTTATTAATAACATGTGATCTATGTTTAGATATTGGGAAATCCAGCGCGTGATTTACTGGATATGCGTAGTATGTTTCTTCGTACTTTCTAATATTTGCCCTTTGAAAGTCATTCAATACATAGATTGTTGAGTGACGGAACTTAACGCCGCGCTTCCTACTACCAGAGATGAATAATAATAATTAAATTTAAATAATCACTCCCACGAATGAACTCCCAACTCTAAAATACTCATATTTAATTTATTTTCTTATGGATGTTGTGTTTCTTTTATTAGAAAGTTAACACAACCTAAGTTTATTTTTCATACGAAAACCAAGTTTTTGAAAAATATTTATTAGTCTAGTAATTCCAAATCATATTTGAACCATTAAATAAAAATATTAAATAAATGTTTTAGTTAAAATATTTAAGTTCTACATTTATTTAATATTTTCATTTCCTCATTCTGGTAACGTTGCAAAGCGCGTCGTTGAGTTCTGCCACTCAACACGCAATGCCTCCAAAATTCGGCGGAAAGTGAAGTACGGAAATGTCTTAATGAGAACGGAGTGCTTTAACACTTCGATCCCGTGAAGGTTTTAGCGTGAAGCTAAAAAAGACTATTACATCTCTTAGATACTTTCGTCTACTAAGTATTTATTGATATAGAAGTAGGTATTACAGATAATCTCACAGATACTTTGACTTTGAGTGTTCACGTGCAAATATGAAACGTGCTGCATAATAGAAGTTATATAAGAAGCACTTAGATTTGGTACGAGTAGCTAAGGTGTATTTTATCATCATGTGAATTGTATAGGTATTCATTCAATAAATAAAACAATATTAAAATAAAAATGAACCATATTGTATAGACAATATCATTACAATATTTTTTTTTATAAAGTGTACTATAGCAAAATTTTATTTAAATTCAAAATTACCATAGATAAATTAAAAAAAAAACTAATAAATCCATATTTCCAAAGCTTAAACTAACTATGACACAACGTTAAGATCATAAAACTAATCTAATAAAAAAAATAGGAATGTCACTGTCAAAATGTTTTTTTAAGTAAAATAAAACGTGCACAAAAAGCGATCTAAATGCCTTCCACCGGAATACTGAAACAACCCACCATCATGGAGGAGACCAGCGCATCGTTGAGGAAACGACACTCCGTTATATCGGGGAGGAGTGATTTTTGTAAGTTTATTAATTTATAACGTGAGTAAAATGTTTGGTAAACAACATTGTAAATGTATCGGCGATAATTAGGCTGCCTGTTTTTTTGTCTGTTGAGTGGCGAAACTCAACGCCGCCAGAATGGACCTACCTCGATTGAGAATACGGCTTCGGCTTCACCTCTAACATGTTGGAAATAACTAAGAGTTATGGATGACACAAGCTAAGTGCCAGAAGTAATTTTGAGTATAGTGGGTTTAGTGTACAAAAGATAAACGTGATATAATATAGCCAATAACCGACAAATGGACTATCCAATACAAAAATATTTTTTCAATTTGAATCAATTAGTTCCTAAGATTAGCGTGCTCAACCGGATTTATAATATTAGTATATATTTGCAGAATTATATATATATTTTCAATCTCTTTCAGGGTCATCCTCAGATGAAGACGAAGGTGTACAGCCTCACGAAAAGGCTATAGCAGCGGGACAACCAAACCCACCACACTGTGTTCGTAACGTCGACCAACATGCCTTCGGGAGACGGGAGATAGAGATCGCTGAACAAGAAATGCCGGGAATAATGGCTTTGAGAGCCCGCGCCAAGGATGATAAGCCTTTGAAAGATGCCAAGGTAATTTTGGAGACTGAATGTAATTTTTTTTTCAAGGTAGGCAGAGGGAACCTAGGGTTAACACGCTTCTCAAGAATTGGGTGAAAAATGGGAACGGTAATTGTATAAATGTAATATTTATAGGTATCTATACGCAAAAACGTGCTATAGTGTATTTAACACGCACCATTTTTTCCTTCAATGAATTCCACCCCTGACCATCCGGTATATTCAGATTATAGATATGTTTTAAGGTTCCAACAGACACAACATTTCATTAAATTCCACTATACAAAAAATATATTTTTAAAAATCGGGGTGGCTTATCAATTTTTATTTTCGCTATCAATACAAAAAACGCGAAAAAAGAAAACCTTTTAAAATTATAGATTTAGGTCATCCATTTAAAACCTTCACTCTTTGTAACGAATATAGAATGAAATCGATCAGAATGATATTTGGGTTGCGTGATTTGCTGCCACGTTGTTCTATGACTGATGTACCTTTGATTCTCGTCAAACTAGAATTTGGTAAAAATTTAGTTGATAAAAATAGAAGTAGTATTTGAATATAGTGTATAAATTTTCGCTATAATGTCTTAAGAACTGGTAGGCAGTATAGTAATTTGGTAGGCAGGGGAACCTGGTAACCCAGTGTTAAGACTCTTCCTTTTCTCACTCTCCGCCGGAAACGAAAATATATAAAATGTAATCATATCCCCGGATTGGAATCGAATCTACAACTATCGCGTCTAATAATCACATATTAAAGTTTTATAAATGCTAAATTTTTTTTTTCCTCAGATTGTAGGCTGCACACACATAAATGCTCAAACTGCGGTACTAATAGAGACATTAGCTGCTCTAGGCGCTACTGTGCGTTGGGCCGCTTGTAACATTTACAGTACACAGAATGAAGTTGCTGCAGCTTTGGCACATGCTGGTAAGTAGAAATTAGGCAAAAACATCGTGGCTTGGTTATATTCCGTTTTGATTGCATTAATGAGGGATTAATAATCAGAGGGAACCTGGGAACCTAGTGTTAAGACACTCTGTCCCCATTATGACATTTCTCTTCAGTTCTTGAGGCATTGCGTGTTGAGTGGCGGAGTTCAAATTGTGTGTTCAGTGTTCAGTTGAGCCAGACCGAGGAAGTAAAAATATTAAATATTTGAACTAAAAAAACATTTTTATTGTATTATATTATTTCCATTGCTCTCCAGGTTACGCAATTTTCGCGTGGCGTGGCGAAAGCGAAGAAGCTTTCTGGTGGTGCATAGACCAATGCTGCACTCCCACAGGCACATGGCAACCAAATATGATACTAGATGACGGTGGTGATGCAACGCATCTGATGCTGAAGAAACATCCTAATACGTTCAAACAGATTAAAGGTATTTGTATTAGTGTTTGTTTTGACCGAGCTGAGTGGATTTTGTTTAATTTAAGTTCATTTTGATGGATTTGAGTTAAATTGAGTTAAGTTGTGTACAAGCGATGCTACACTCCCTCTGGTACTTGGCAACTAAAAAATGATATTAGATGACGCCGTGATTAAAGATATATGATTTAAGTTATTGATTCATTACAACGTGAAGCTGAAATTAAAAGAAAACTAAAAAAACTATATGTTAATAATATTATTTATTTATTAGGTATTGTAGAAGAAAGCGAAACGGGCGTGCACAGATTATATCAATTAAGTAAAGCGGGTAAATTATGTGTGCCAGCGATGAACGTCAACGACTCAGTCACTAAAACTAAGTTTGATAATTTTTA
>JAEBDU010000023.1:378565-402338 GCA_016802625.1 Heliconius numata
ATGAACGTCAACGACTCAGTCACTAAAACTAAGTTTGATAATTTTTATTCTTGTAGGTGAGTGTGTGTTTGACTTTGTTGTGTGTTGTTCTTGAGTTAATTTTAAGGAAACATATTGTATAATTTAATTATTATAAAAGTAATTAAAATAAAATATAATCTCTAGAATTAGGTGGTGGGTGGGGAACAGAGTGTCTTAACTCTAGTTTTCCTCTGCCTAACCTGCTCTCGTGAAGCTAAAAAAATAAAGTATTAAATATTTTTTCCTATCCTTTCCAGGGAAAGTATAATAGATGCTCTAAAACGCAGTACAGATCTAATGTTCGGAGGTAAACAGCTAGTAGTGTGCGGCTACGGCGAAGTCGGCAAAGGATGTTGTCAAGCGTTGAAGGCGTTGGGATGTGTTGTATGTGTTGTTTTGCTTAAATTAAAAAAATGGATGTGTAAAAAATATATTTAAAAAAAAAATAATTTGAACCCACACTCATAAAATATTAAATTGATTTTTTTAATTCGTAAAAATAATTTTATTAATATAAAGATAGTTAAAATTTCATAGGAGTATTTTGATTTTTTGAGACCGACCAGTGAACACGATGGTAATGGGTTCGATTAATACTCAGGGGAATTGTTTAGTTAATTTTTTTCGGTCTGATTTTAATGCTCGAAGATTGTGCGGAAAGTGGGAAGCGGATCTCGGAACACAAAAATTTTGTCTATCCTGCGTCTCCGCCGATTGCAGCATACAGCGTGAAACTAAAAATAAAGGAAAAATATTAAACATGTATATTATTTCAGGTATACGTAACGGAAATCGATCCAATATGCGCATTACAAGCCGCCATGGATGGCTTTAGAGTTGTCAAGTTAAATGAGGTAAATATTATTTTATTACAGAATGTCTTTATCTTAGAATGTCTCATATGTCAATCTCATTTCTTACTTTATTATATTACATTTTTTTATATTGTAAATGTGAAAGTTAGTGTGAATAGTTCTTTATTCCACTTTCATGCATAAAGTACTGAACGGATTAAGATGAAACTTTACAGTAATATTCAAAATCATCAAAATAACACATATGCTATAATTTATGTAAACATTTTATATAATTTTGGTCACTAGTAATATAAGCTGGTAAAAACTAGCTAGCTAGCAGTCTCTAATATATTTTTAATATAGTTCAAATTATTTACAAACAAAATAATTTAAATATTTTTCTTTAAAGGTAATCCGTCAAGTCGACTTAGTGATAACAGCTACTGGTAACAAAGGTGTAGTAACACGGGAACATATGGAGAGAATGAAAAATGGCTGCGTCGTATGCAACATGGGGCACAGTAACACTGAGATCGACGTGCACTCGCTTCGAACCCCCGACCTGTTGTGGGAGAGGGTTAGAAATCAGGTAATTGAGCTTAGATGAAAAATGTTTACATTACAATTTAAACATTTTTCCTAAAACCAAATTTTTACTTATGAAAATTTTTACTTTTAATAAGTAAAACTATAAATAAAGAAATGAAGCTTACATGTTTTTTTATATTATTATATGTTTATTTTATGAAAACAAAACAACTTTTTTATAACATATAAAAATAATTTCGTATCATAAAAAAAATAGGTGGTGGAAAAAGATATCTTTCAAACATTAGATAGTATAATAATGTATGAAAGTAACTTACAATATCAGAAAACATTTAGAAGTGTGAATTCAGCTTTTCCTAATTCAACTATTTTAGTCCAGTTTTATACTTAATCTATTCCGAGCTTATTATATTTAAAAGAACAACATAAAAATGACATAAATTCGGCAGTCAGTCAGTTATATCAAAACAGTTTGATTTAATTCTTTGTTTCTCCCGATCAAAAAGGAATAATAATATAAGAAAGCCACCGCTTACAGTTCAAAACAGCAATTATTATATGCACCTCATCACAGGTGGAATGGATGGAAAAACGGAATATTTCTATTTAAAAATATATGTATTAATTACAATCTGTAAATATTTTATTATATAAGTAATATTTATAATTTATATTAAGCTGGACACACCGGCCGTTGTAAGTCAGAACGTAGTAAATGTTTTATTAAAAAAAAACTGGCATACGTAGCATGTTCTTCTTATGTCCGCGCAGCCATTTTAAATGTATAAATATTATTTAATTGTATTATTATTTTCCACTAACTTTCTAGTAGCTTCCCTCTTCAAGCAAAATGTTTCTTGCTTAAACACACTTCAAATATGTTAAAATGTGAAACTTAGATTTTCAATTTAAAAAAAAAACAATATATAGAAAAAATATATATGTATGTATATGCATGAAAGCTTTTAATTGTGTATTTTAATTAATAATAATATATGTAGAATAATATAATATAATATTAAATTGTTAGAATTACTCATATTATTTTCGCTATAGAAAAAGTTTATAAAACACTGTAACTAACACAATTTATAAAAGTTCATAAGAATACTATGTTCACTCATAAATGAATATTAGAGCGTGGATAGTGAAAAAAAACATTGTTTAAGTTATTGAAAGCTGTTTAGGTTTAATTTAAGAAGGGTTTTATTTGAAAACGTTTTCACAGCAGTTTTTAACAGTAAAGTATATATTTTTTTGGTTTCAACAATATTTTTCCCTTCTAGTATTCATTCATTTTATTAAAAAAAAATATACAACATATTGTAAAATATACATAAAAAAACACTTTTGCATGAATCAATGTAATAAAATAGAATATTTCTAAAAAATTTACATATATACCGTATTCATAAAAAGGTGGACCACATAATATGGGGTAACGGCAAACGTATAGTCCTTCTCGCCGAGGGCCGCCTCGCCAACCTCTGCTGTTCGTCGCTGCCGTCGTTCGTGGTGTCCGTGACGGCGGCCACGCAGGCGCTTGCGCTTATTGAGCTTTATAATGCACCGCAACATCGATATAAGGTGAGAGTTAAAGAGTTTGTGTTCCTGTGTGTGTGTCAGGGAGAAAGAGTGTATGTGTCAGAGTAAGAGATTTCCATATAAGGTAAGATGGGGAGGGGATATCAGTAATGGTTGTGTGTTTGATTTAATCACATTTTTTTAAGTATATGTACGTATGATGTTGAACGAGATGCGTGAAGTAAGTCACTCTTAACAAAATATTTTATAGAAAGAGAAAATAAAAAAAATAATTATTTTCTTTTTTTTTAATGCACACGATGGCCGTGAGTTCGTTTCCTGCCGGCCTTCCGGCAATGTTTATAACTTTTTTGTGTTCTTGTCCGCGTTTGGTATAATCTGACAATATGTAGTGTTCTGCAACTAAACACTAAATATCTTTTGTATATTTTTATAATTGAAAAATAATGATAAAAATGTTCTATATCTTTTTTTCAGGCTGACGTTTACCTCCTACCAAAGAAAATGGACGAATACGTAGCAAGCTTACATTTGCCCACTTTCGATGCACATTTGACTGAACTAACGGACGAGCAGGCTAAATATCTAGGTCTCAACAAAGTAGGGCCGTTCAAACCCAACTATTATAGATACTAGCCTTGAATCTAGGCCGAAATATCGGCTGCTTTTTAGTGGAAAAGCTTAGACTTACACAGTGCAGTTGACGAGTCGTGGCCGCCCTGAGTTTAGGTTCTCTGAGCTTTTACACAATATTCACTCACGCTCGATAAAAAGAATAATCAAAAGTAAGAGAAATTCCAAAAAACTAGGCAGCCATTTACGCATAACTACATGGTGGCCACGACTCCAATACCGTATTGTATGTATTTATAATGATTAAAAGATATTTTTTTTTAATTTTTTTAGGTCAAAAATTTTGTCAGTTACCATATTATGAATGCTTGTTGTAGTGAATTGCTAGGTGTCATTTTGATTTGTATGTATGTGTATTATATAATTATAATTATATTGATTATGATTGTATTATTTTGATTCAAACTAATAACCATTTTTTTGAATATATATTGAATAGAGAATTATGGTAATGTATATCCAAAAAAAATTGCATCACAACAGCAATCTATTGTAATTTTTTATGTGTAATGTACAGTATTATGGTCGCCTTGAACCAGTTAGGCTTTCCAAAATTGCTTGCATTGTTCATTTGGGAAATAATCAAAAGTAAGGAAAATCTTTAATTCCAATCTGCGCAGCCATCTACAACTAACTTGAGGACGGCCAAAAGTTGTCAACTGTACAATATGTATGTATAATGACAAAAAATGTTTTTTTTTGGTAAATTTGACAGTTACCGTATAATGAATGCTTGTAGTTAAAATTGTTAGGTGTTATTTTCTTTTTGTATATTTAAATGTACTGAAATTGAAAATTGCCTATTATTTGATATAACTATTGAGGTAAATATTTCTTTTTATTATTATATCTTATTATAAGAGAAAAAACCCAAAACATATATTATAAATTGCTTTAGTCATTTTTATATATCATATTGTACACTATAATTATTAAAAATATGTTTTGCAAGTATTATTGTATTATATAGGGCTATAGGGGAGTGGTTTGCTTTTTTTGTACTTAAATCTCTTAATTTTTCTTTTATTAAAAAAATATACATCAAAATTTTGGCGATTACCGTATTATTATTTTATAGTCGCAAGTGGATTTAAATAAATGTATTTTTAAATGAATAGGGTTATATTTTTATGCCACAAATAATATAATATTAACTAACTGACTAATTTGTTTATAGAGTGAATTAAATCCCTTTTTTATTTTTTTAGCTTCACGCTGTATCCCGCACATAGCAGGGTAGACAGAGGGAACCTGAGAACCTAGTGTTTAGACACTTCTGTTGCCACTTGGCGGGGCGTTAAGTTCCGCATTCAATGTTCAGTTTTCAATGTGAAACTTAACACCCCGGCTTGCCTCGTTACCTGAGCGATAGTAATGTATATGAAAATATGTATGTTTTTTCGCTTAGACTTGAAACAAACTTTTGTTAAACGGACGACTTGGTGAATGGAATGTCAAGACATTCAACGTCAAGGACACTAGGCTTCTCTCTCGCCTACAATTCTATATAAAGAGATGATTTATTTTTTCCGTACAAATGCTAATATTGTTTATGATAAGGTATGAAATAACATAAAAACTCGCAATTATTGTTTTATTTATAAAAAAAAGTTTTTTTTTTGTGTATAGAAAATGTAATTGTAAATTTTAGTCGTAGCTTGGTTTTTTTTATATTTAAGTAAGTATCAGTGATGTGATGTATCGAATATTAAAACAGATTGTATTATATTTTATTTTGTTATTTTTGTTTTATCGCAGATATTCGAATATTTTCGTTATGAAATAAATATTATTTTACTTTAAACTTTTTTTTAACTTATAATAGTGTGATTGTAAGATTTTTTATTATTAATTTCTTTTAGCACTAGCCTTTTATTTTTTTAGGTTTACATTTGTTGTTTAAATATAATAAAAAAAATGTTGAAATTGAAAATTCAGTTTTTTATTAATATATTCTGTGTGTGATCGTTAAAAACAATGGTTTTTACAAGTTTATATTTAACTTGCTGTGTTAGTGTATGTGAAATTTTGTAATCTTACCTTTAACCAACCCAGTGTCCGATTGAGCTGAAATTTGTATTACGACTTCACTTCTGATGACATTGAAATTACATCTCCAATGTTGTTGTTAACGAAAATGGATGCCGCAGTAAAATGGCGGACTTTTTGACAAATTTTTGCCCAACACATCATCTATTTTTTTAAATAAATAAATAAATCATTTTCTAATTGACGTTTGTGTGAAATAAGTTAAAGAAAAATAAGTATTTAGATACTTGAGAGACTTACAGACAAAACAGTACGGGAGGCAGTACACTCCTTCGTACTGTAAATATCAGGGCGACGAAAAACCTGAAAGACACTACCTTACTTTTAGGCAAGGGGAGAAAAATGTAATGATTGCCCTGGGATACGGGGCGAGTACAGATCCAAAGGAACACACGTATCATGAAGCCCAGGGTTTTGGTGAATGCGACGGTTGTAGTTTGTAGTGATGAACGCAAAGACGACAAAATTACAGACGACGTGAGATTTATAGCTCCAAGCAGATTCTATGGCACTTGGTGTAGAAAAGAGGGTCTTTAATTTTTTTTAAGTACATATTATATAGCTTTATTACATACCATCGTAGTGGAATGAACTCAATAATATTATGTATAGATAATAAAAAAAAACACATCAAAGATGTCAATCATTTTTATACCTACCTTTATAGAAAAGATAATCGTTTTGATAAACAAATTCTTAGAAAAAAGTACGTAATTTTTACACAACTACGTTTTTTAACAAAAAATAAAACTGACTTCAAAACTAAAGATACATTTAATTATGCTCAAACTTAATCAAAAATTAAATTATAGAAAATAATATTTTAATTATTTTAAAGTAAATATTTTTTTTCTGGAAATCATGATACTGTAGATCTGAGTATACCTATGGTTTGAATTTCAACTTGATATCTCCAAGCATTCCTGAAATAAAGGCAGACAGACGGACGGACAAGAAAGATATCTTATAAGAATTTCTTTTTATTAAGCGCCTACAAGCTTTAATTTGTGAACTTTCATAAGTTGCATACCTACAGTTCTGAAATTGGCCGGGAATCCTCTGGACTGACTTGCACTTGACCAGTATTTTATTTTCTTGTTTGGTAATAATAAATTGTAAACCAATATAATCGAGCCAAACAGACAAAAATGATTACTTAAATTATTAAAATAATGTTCAAAACATGAGACTAAATCATTGCGCCCTACAATCTCTCTCGTTTTCTCCACAACGTGACATTGGTGAAGTGATTAGTGCTAAGTGGCACGCTCGCCATAAACTAAGAGCTGAACTGAACTGAGTCATAGTTTATACCTAGAAAACTAGGTATTTTGTTATCAAACATGTAACAGTTAAGTGATTACATTCATTTTAAGATTATTAGATCAAAATATATTGAGTCACTTTCTTTGATAATGATTTTAAGTTTTAAATATAATAACATAAACGTAAAGTTTTGTTTGTAAGTTAAGTGGTTTTAAAATTTTTGAGTATTATTCTACATTTATGATAGAAATAAACAAAAAAAAAATGTGCGTAGTGGAATTGGAACCCGCGCTTTTCGAAAATGCTAACAACATAAAAGATAACCGAGCGTATCGGAATACGGACTAGTACCTGCCGTTCTCTGTATCTCTTCATTGCGGATTCGATCAGATAAGCTGACTTCCCATATCTTGCAAAGAGATTACATTTCTACGGCATTCATCTTTCTTTCATTCTTCCCCACCCATGGGCATTCATACCCACTGCTGCTGTTTCACTGCTGTATAACAGTCTCGGCACGAACACTGCGTTGTGTACGGCCAAAAAAAATGGGGAACGGAAGCGTTTTAATGAGAATTAAAACGCTTCCGTTCCCCATTTTTCACCGAATTCTGCGATGCGAAAGCGCATTGCTCGTTACCAGAACGAGAAGAAATATTTCATTCCCCTGGAGGAAATCGAATCCACAACGGACGTGTTTACAGTTACAAATTTGTATCACTGCCCCACGACAGACGTTGATACCCCAAGGTGTATCATGTGAACATGATCTCATGAGAAAAGTGGTCTTGGCAGACAGATAGACATACAGACGCATAATTATGTGATATAAACGTTTTATGTTTTCTTGAGGTACGGAGCCCTAAAATGTACCTACCTATAAGCGATCCTATCAATAAAATTTGAAGCCGCTACCCATTGACGCTTATCAGAAACAAACATACAGAAGTTAGTCTTAAATATGTAACAAATTCTTTTAATACCCCACAATCTATATTTGAAGTGTATAATTTATTACCGATATTCATATGTGTAACAATAGGCGTAGCGAAATGAGGTTGCTATTCAGTGAAAAACATTTTCCATATCTTGGATTACATTGTAGTGGTTAGCTTATTATTCTTGAAGTTCAGGTGTTTCAAGTGCAAACATACTTATTTTAAAAAGTTTGGCTCGTAAATATAAGAAATGAGGAGTTAGTTTTATATTTCAGTCTACGAAGTGTCGTATAATTTATGTATATTATGGACTCTTGTGTATTTTTCATTTCAATAATATTTTACTTTGAAACAATCAGTCTCGGTTTCGGCAACATGTTTGGGGATTCCCCCTTAACAATTTTTTCAATTTTTGTAATAAAAAAATTTTACAGAATTCATCAAACTACTAATTTTCAACTGTGTACTATAATAAATAGTTTTGAAATAAAATTACATTGACACAAAAACTATACGAAAAATATGATGAAAATTTGCTAAATACCTAGCTAGCTACATGTAAAAAATGATACATACAACAAATGATAAGAATTTTCGTCAAATGTACTATAGGTATATACACTGTAGTGTTATCAAAGAAAAATATATAAATAATCAATAGATATTAATTAACGAAATTAACATGTGTCGTACACTGATATCTTGAGCAAAAATCACAGATTCGATATAATTTATACTTGTGAGGTTACATTATTTACGGCAGTTACGAAAGTGGTGTGATGTAGACATAGTGAGTGAAAAAAAGAAAGAAAATAATTAATAAAAAGAAAGAAAAGAAAACTTCGTATTAATTAATGTTTTGGTAAGTTATTTCGATTACTTTAATTAAAATCTTAATATACTCGTATATATCATTTTGTCTTAGATAGTCCATTTATCAAGGACTGTATTTTCCAATGTAACCCACTATATGGCCAGTGTTACTTAAAGCGTTTAAAATGCACAACCCTTAGGCATTTTAAATTTACCATGGGGTGAATTGCAATTAGAAGTTAATATTGAATTATGATTAACGCCCTTATTTATAAATCACTATCAACTCAAGACCAACTGAGATCGATATTGAGATCTTCATAGATAATATGTACTGTATAAATAAAAACAGAATCTCAAGATGGATCTCAGAGTTGACAGAGATTTATAAATATGGACCTTATATTCGCATAATTACAATTATGTACAAACTGAAATCCTATATTTCCATGAAAATTCTCGTACAAGAATTTGGAACTTAGCTGACTTGATCTCATGTTTTAGAATAACACTTTGACTAACTAATTGTTGACTTTTCTTTATTGTTGGTACATATCAATATATCTATAATATGTATTTTGTATAGAGGCTCTGACCTTGTTATGATATAATGTTATACGGAAACAGAAAAATATAATTATTATCTATATTTGTCTTAAGAGGTGTCCGTTTTGGAGTAAATCCGTTTCATTCCCATGTATTTTCAGCGATTATCAGTGGTTCAACAGATATTTGGGAATTTGTGTTTTTTTTTGGAAAAACTCGGATTCATGAGGAAAATTGGCTAATACAACCAGACTGTTGGGTCAGCGATCGTGGTGTTTTTTTCAACATAGCCCAAAATTAGGCCTCTTGTATCATATAATCATTTATAAGTATCGATTTATATATTTTTTAAAGAACATCAAAATAAAAATCGTTTCTTTAAATAAATTTTAATAATAGATACTTTCAGGGGTTGTAGCGAAAAAAATTACTGGTGATTTTTTCCGGTCATATTAAAATTTGCTGGTATCTGTGTAAAAATCTCTAAAAATTTTATAAGCCTCAATGGCAACATTTTAAAAAAAGTACTTGAATCATAAAAAAATGTCAAAGTGTTTTAATTTTTCACCAGTCAATTATTATCAAACAATGTTAAATTTGAGGAGTAGGAACAGACGTTTTGACATTATAAAGCTATTCTAGCACAGGCCGTGAATTAGCTAATGTTCTTGGGTGGTGGTTGTTATTTACGTGTTATTTACTGTTTAACTTAGTTCTAAATATCTACAAGGCTTAGATCAGATAAAAAAATATATAGAGGTGTAGCTAATAAATCAAAAAAGTAGAGTAGGCAGAAGAAATCTAGTCTTAACACACTCTTACAGGATCCCTCTCCCAACTCTGGTATGTGCGGGATCGAGCTATAAAAAAAACTATTAGAAAGAATTTGGAAGCCTTTCTAAGCCTGTATGCAAAATTTTGTAAGTGTTTATATTGTTAGAAATCGGAACCGGTTATAGTTTTTTAAAAACAAGTTATGACAATAACAATACTTCACTTTTTTTTTGAAACGGTAAACTGTTTTTGACCTGGGTCGGTCTTTACAGCGTCACCAGGGGGAAGGGGCGACAGTAGGTGGCCAATAATATATCCAAATATATAATAGTACCCTCGATTGACACAATGCCATTGCTTTTTTAGTCTTTTTCATCTACATCTAACCTCGTTTACAAGAGCTTGCTACGGTACTCAACACGAATTGCCCGAACATTGAGTAGTGCGTGGAGAATAGAGTGTCTTAAAACTCCGGCTATATGCGGGAGATAGTGTGAAACTAAAAAAACATGGTATAAATCACTACATGTTTCTGTTGACGAGGTTATTATCCATTTAATATCATAGATAAAGTATTTTGGGGATTAATAAGATTATTTTCATACAATTATAATCCGTATCGTGGAAAAATCATTACGTATTTTTAATCAAAAATGCTTGATATTATTGCCTCTAAAGGCCGAGTTCAAGGTGGCAGTGTATACGTATCTTGATATTTTTTTTAGTCCTTGCAATTTCTGGTATTTAAAAAAAACCACGACGAACGAACCAGCACGACGAATTTAAGTTCGATCTCCATTCGCGTGAATTGTTCTTTTGAAATTCATTTTAACGCTGTGGTAGACAAATCGCAACGTTAACTTTCCCCACTCAACACGCAGTATATAGAAAATTCAGCGGATAGTAGGTTGGTCGGAAAAATGTTAAGCTCCTTTTACGGTCATTTATCAAGATCTCTAGGTTGAGAGGTTAAACTGAAATTAATATAAAATATTCAGGATTAATTCTAAAAAAATTAAGCTTCAAAATAACAAAATCACTAGATACGAACGTACATTCGGAGCAAAAACGATGCATATATCGTTTTTGCTCCATTTTGCTTGAAATTCACCGCGTAATTAAAATCTGTACGATATTTTTACATGTAGAAACAAATTGAAATGACTTTAACTTAGGCTAAAGCTAGAGTATTTTTCACTAAGGTGTAGTTTTCAAAGTTAGTAGAGTTTATATGTAAACGCGACGGCCGTTGCTTCATTTCTACTCGAAGGAATGAAATATTGAGTATTTTCAGTTCCTTGCTCTGGTCAGGAGGCAAAGCGCGGCGTTAAGCACTGCCACTCAACGCGCAATGTCTCAAGAATTCGGCAGATAGTGGGTAACGGACATCTCTTAACGGAGAACGGAATCTAACACTAGTTTCCCCGGTTCCCTTTTGCCTACCCTGAAATGTGTAGGCACTGTGTGAAGCTACAATAAAAAATAGAGACACTGTAAGCTTGGTTGAGAAACTTTACGCTTTATCTAATTCTTATCAAAGGCATGAAAATAGTCAAATAAAAAAATTGTATATATGGTAAAATCTTAGAATATATGTATTTTTCCATACGCTTTGTGGTGTCGACTTATGCGTAATGTCTCGAATTCGGATGAAAAGTGGTTATAACTTCAGAATAATATTTTCCAAGTAACAAACGACATTAATAATGATTTTTCATTCTGATACTATAGGCATTTCTGACATATGAAACATACTCGTATACACATGCAATCTCTTTGATAATCTTAACTTTTAGTACGTGCCGCCCATTGCATTATCTTTTCGGACACCTTTGAATTTTGCAACTAAGGTTGCGAATAGTTATCTAATTATTATTGTAAGTTTTCCATTTAAATATACATATATATATTTATTCGGTACAAGTGGATGAACACTGATGCCTTCGGGGCTCAGGGGCATAAGGATGTGACTGTAATTCGACGGTTTTGGGTTCGACTCCCACACGGGGGTATAAAATATTTAATATTTCATAATCATCTTCATCATCAACAGCCATCTTTTGTCCACTGCTGGACATAGGCCTTCCCCAATTCTCACCACCACACTCGATCCTCAGCTCTTCGGACCTATCCGCTTCCCGCCAACCTCTTTATGTCGTCGGTCCATCTCGCAGGAGGTCGTCCCACTGGTCGTTTTGTGCGGGATTTCCACTCTAAGACACGTCTGCCCCAGCGGCCGTCCGCTCTACAACAGATATGCCCATTGCCACTTCAGCTTACCAATTCTTTGAGCTATGGTGATAACTATGGTTCTCCTCCGGATTTCCTCATTTCGGATTCTATCCTTAAGAGATATACCGAGCATAGCCCGCTCCATGGCGCAATTTAACATGAAAATTTCCTTATTCTTGGGAAAATTTGGAGAACGGAAGAGCCTTAATCTGAATGGAGTGTCTTCACACTAGGTTCCTATAAATAATACCTGATGAGAGTGCCTACTCATGACGTACGTATCTTTGTTTCTAATATACGTCATATACGGCCACTCGGACACTATATTAAATAATATCTAATAAAAATAGTTAAATTCCGAATACTTAAATCTTAGAATAAGTAGTTAGTTTTACGCTGTAAGTGTAAAATACTTAATAATAAGAGTATGTAAGGTAGAAACTAGTGTTAACACGACGGTTCCAACGATTAAATTCAGATAAAAATAAATGGTATAATAAATGCAGCCAGTTGTAGCTCGTTTAGCTCTAGCTTTAATAGAACCCTAACTCAATGTACTAGAATAGAATAAAAGGCCTATGCTATAATGAAGAATATAGTGAAGTTTTTTAAAAGCGACCAGTTGTGGGTTCGATCTATTTATTTAAATATATATTTTCATTTCGTCGCTCTGTTGCCGAAGCAAAGCGCGGAGTTGAGTTTCGCTACTTAACACGCAATGCCTCCAAAATTCGGCAGGAGAAGTGAGCAATGGGGAATCTTA
Organism: Heliconius numata; assembly: GCA_016802625.1. Classification (NCBI taxonomy): domain Eukaryota; kingdom Metazoa; phylum Arthropoda; class Insecta; order Lepidoptera; family Nymphalidae; genus Heliconius; species Heliconius numata. The sequence continues at coordinate 391,492 of JAEBDU010000023.1, forward strand.
ACACCAAGTTCCGTTCCTGCTGTGCTGTGTTTGCGGGATATAACGTGCAGCTGATAAAATTTTGTGAAGTTTTCTATTAGAGAGGAGGAATATGGGAACCTAGTGTTACGACACTTCGTTTCCATTAAGACACTTCCGTCTCGTACTTTCAGCGCAATTTTAGAGATGAACTAGATGCTAGAACTACGAAATGAACATATTAAATATTTCATTCACTTGAGTGGGAATAGAACCTGCAACTTTCGCGTTTACTCGTGCTCTTGCGCATCGGCGGCGTCAATGATAGATATCTATAGGTATAATATTATTTTGTTATTAAATCATATTTATTGTTTCTAAGAATTTTTTTATATAAATCTTATCAACGATTTTAATCTTAAGTGTGTAATGTTACAACTTGTATGTACAAGGTGTTTTAATTATGTATGTACTGTATACATTTTGATAGATAACATGAATTAATCATATTTGCACCGTAAATTATTTGTTTTTGTATATTAGTTACTGAGTCGTAGATGTGCAGTTCCATTTCTGGTTGAAGCAAATTTTCTTTTTTTTTTTTTTTAAATAAAAATAGCTTTATTTTCACAGTTTTTTTACAAGTTGAATCGCTGAGACTTCCCAGTAAGTAATCAAGGATACTTGTATTGGGAATGACTCGCTTCTCCGTTTAGTACGTTTAAGCTTAGAAAATCTCTTATAGTACAATAATGGTATGTTTTTAAAGTATATTCAAATAATATTGTTTATCACTGGCACTGCGTATTTAATAGTTAGTAAATATATGTGTAGTTGAAAAGAAAAAAAAAACATACTAAATTAATAAACAAAAGACGGTCGTAGCGCAATTTTTTAAAATATTTTTTAGTTACACTTACCTTGGGCAAATCATATCTCACACAGATCAAACTACCAAGGTAATCAAAAAACGATTAGCTTTTAGTTGGAAAGACACTTGTCGCTGAAGGAAATTATGAAAAAAAAAATCGGCTTCACGTTGTATCCCGCACACAGCAGGATAGACAGAGAGAATTTAGTGTTAATACACTCCGTTCCCCACTTCGAATTCGGGAGGCATTGCGTGTTGAGTGGTGGTTTTTGCCTCGACAGCAGAGCGAAGAAATGGAAATATAAACGTAAATAAATATTTCACTTCCTCGAGTGGGGATCGAACCCACAACCGTCGCGTTACAGTCACACCCTTGTGCCGCTGCGCCACGACGGCCACACTTAAAATTATAACCACCAGATTTTATACAGCAATCAAGCGGAAAGTGCTTGACCTGTATTTGCCATATTTTACCTGTTGATGTGAAGCCTAGTGGATTTCAAATCACCATAGAGACATGCTCGGATACTATCACTGAAAAGGCCATGAAAAAGAACTTGATGAGTATCAGAAAACAAGACAGAATAAAAATACATCTATAACAACCGATACTCAAGTAACAGACATCCTTACAAAAATAGACTAACTAAAGTGGAGGAGGATCGGGCTAAGAAGTAAACAGGAAAAAATGGAGCAAAATTATTACCGATTGGTACCTAAAAGGAATAGGAAAAGACATCACAGATGCCTGATGACTTGAGAATGATCGCTAGGTTTCGAAAACAATGAAAAAATTTTAGAAAAGGCTTTTGCCAACCGGCATACTGAGTTCAGAGATATCCTGTGCCTGAATTATAAACAGGAAATAAGCACAAACTTATAAAGTTCAGGGTAACGAGCTTATTGTAATGTAAATGACCACGTTGGGTGACGGCCTAGGAAGTGCCTTGCTATGTTTGTTCCTGTTGTTAAACTTAGACGCTATGGCTGGATGTCGTGATGCAAGACTTGCAACCTTGAAGACCATCTAAAGTGGATTAAGTTAAGGTGGAAGATAGACCCTGACTAAATGGTGGTAAGATAAGAAAATGATACAAAATATCAAACAAAGACATAATCAGTGTCATATATATATATATATTTAGATGATATAAAGTATATTTAATTATTTATTAATATATTTTATTTATATTTAAATTTAAATTTATAATCTGATGGTATCGTCGCCGCCGTGCTGTCTGATACGTAGAAAAAAGATTAAACGATATTATAGCGAAAACTGTGAAAATAATTTGCTTAATTGTGGTGCAATAATGAAGACATAGCGCTATGTTGAATGCCGACACTCAAATATATAGTGTTTCTGACACATGTGAAGAATGTGAAGAACATGTGAAGAACCTTTACCGTAAAATAAATAGATAAATTGATTTATTATATACGTTAAATAAAAATAGCAAATAAAATAAAAAAAGCCAATAATACAATTGAATCTTAATCGAAATTTTCTACCAGTTGTATTCTGAACTCTAAAAGGAGAATTGGCAGATCAAAACGGAGATGGCGAGACGAGCTGGACCATTACAAGCCTGACTGGTGCTCAATAGCACGAAATAGACCTGAGTGGAAAGAATGGAGAGAAGCCTTTGCCCAACAATGGGTCAGTATAGGCTAGGGAAAAAAAACATACATTATTAAAACAACATTATTAGAGAATATCACTATTAGAGATCTCTCATAGGTAACCTTAGGTATAAACATTATAATATATAGGAACCTTGTAGTACGCAATAACTTTATTAAAAATAATTATAATATACGAAAATAAATATACAACAATTAAATGTTTGAAAACGCAAACGTCTTTTCCTGCATACTTGTTCGTACACGTACATAAAAATTTCGAAAAATGCCAGAGTAGATATACATATTAACTTTACATGTCATAGTTGTGATATTTTAAATATTTATGTTTATTTTTATAGTTCCGATAAAACAAAATGTGAAATTCGCAGTTAGTAATGGCGCAGAAGCACGTGCTCTCAGGCTCTTTGCTAATATCAATTAAATTTAAATTAGGATTTTGTCGTAATAATATAAGCGTGTGATACAAACGATAGTTCAACGGAATAAATTATTTATTATTTTCATTTTCGTTTTGGTAACAAGGCAAGAGATATTTGAATGACGTTAGTTAGTATTTACACGTGACTCATGTGTAAATACTAATGGCTGCTTACATTGTGGGTGGAGCTTAAAGATGAAATAGCGAAAATTTTGATTTAAATTAACCTATTACATATATTTATTTGATTATTTAATAATTATTAATCTATGGTAGTTATCACAAAATAGATATATTTTTCTAATTACATTATTCTAATATAGATATTAAGTATGGTTTTAAAAAGTTGAATCAGTACCCATTGTGTTTAGAGTTGGAAGCTCTTAAAGTTTATATCAAAGTTGTAAATTTGAAAATACAAAAACTACTTGACTCACATTTTCTGGCATAGTACAGGGCACCTAGTGTACCTAATGACTACGTTCTCTATTTTTATTCTTAATTTTTTTGTCCCTTCTGTACCCCGCATATTACAGAACTCGGCGGAAAGTGGGAAACTGCAATGTCTTAATAGGAACGCACTAGGTTCTCGGTTTTCCTACCTACTCCGCTGTATGCGGGCCCATTTTTATTCATTTTAAAATTATATTCACTAAGAATCTTCCATTCCCTTTGTAATTTCTTTCAATTAGTAGAATGTTCATATTATATATTTTGGATTATTATATATAAAAAAAGAAAACATACAATTTACTAATGTATTAACTAAAACTCAAACGATGTAGATCTATTGATAAACAATCTTGTAATAAAACAACGAAATTAATGTAAGTACAAAACATTATCATAATAATAGGTACATGACGTAGTGTTTGATTCAAAGAAATTTTATAATTAGAGATAATATCAAGGCAAAACTGTTTTTAAATAGTGATGTCTCATTACTTTTAGCCATTCACTCTTTTGTGTAGTGATGTCCTAATATCTTTTCTTTAGCTAAAAACAAAAGCTAAAAGCGTAATGTTTGTACGTGGAAGATATGTAAAGAAATCTATTGAGATTGTGGGCTATGTCACTGCAGTGTCTTAATGAGAATTAGGTTCCCAGGTTTATTGTGCTTACCCTGATATCTGCGGCATACAGCATTAAGCTAAAAATTGGAAACCTATCAAAATTAGACATAACGGCATTCGAACGCACACCTCGGATCCTTATTTTGGAATGGAATTGTAAAAAAATGTTTTAAAAAAATCTAACAAATTCTCGAAAAAAAATTCTAAAAATTTGTTTCTAAAATAAAAAAAAACCAAATATATTCAATTTATCTAAATTAAAAAGTATATTAAAATGAACTATTATATATTTATGTATTTTAGATATGACAATACTTATATTCCTACTGCTGCTCGGCTACGGTTGGGCAAGCACTTTGCCCAATGGGTGTCCGTCGAACTCCCATATCGAAATGCTCCTGCCTCATGAGACTGACTGCGCCAAGTACTACCAGTGCGTCCATGGACGCAGAGTTATTAGGGATTGTGCGGGTGGAACCCACTTTGATGAAAGAAAACAGGTAAGATTTGTTGAAATTCTTCTAATTATCTAAATATTTTTGTTTAACTATAGTTAAACCTCTCTTGTCGTATTCCTGTTTGTATTCTATCATAATTTGAAGAAAATATTAAACTAAAACAGTTTTAGAGGTCGTTGGCGTCCACGAGCAAGGGTACAATAGGACATAATATTTCATACTGTGCAGAACCCTATTGTAAACAAAATAAATGTATTGAAAATATTGTTTGGAAAAATTTTGAAAATATATATCTATCTATTCTCAAGATTTTTCACAATCTAGATAGAAGAATAAAAACACAAAAAAAAAATCTTTTACATAAATAAACATAGAGCAGTCAGACAAAGTCAGTTCTATTACTAATTGCAAATTTGGACCGGTTTGATGCATTATTTACAACTTTAGTATTTAAAATACTGATATTGCGTATAAAAGTTCAAATGTAACCGTATTTTTGGATGACATTGAAAGGATCGATTTCAAAGTGATATTTTTTCGTCTCGTTTGGCAAAAAAAAATACTAATCCTAGTTAGTTTAATACACGATCGATAAAGTATTGAGAAATGTAGAGAAACCACTGAGAGAATATGACTCAATTCAAAACATCATAACTCACTAGACTGGCCTGGACTGGCCTAACACTGTTGAATGCCCTCGAACAACAACAATAAGGATGACATCAACAACAACAACAACAACAACACTAGCTCCAACAACGCGAGAATCAACAACAAAAGCATTGACAACACAAATATCAACAAATACACAAAAATCCACAATTGTCCATAACATTTTGATATTATTTTGAAAATACCTTATGAAATAGATTGTGTTAAGTACATCAATTGTAGCAATGGTGTTAATGAATGGTCCAGTTAGGGGTGGTCAGTAAAATTTGGAGGTTTTAGTTGGAAAATTACTTAAAAGGAAAGCATATTAAAAGTTGACGCAATTTTTATTTTTAGAACTTGGACCCAAGCACCAAAGTTTAAATAATATACGTTTTGACAGTATAATAAATATAAAATATGTATTTAATTTATCAGCAATAAAAGCACAAACACGCAATGCCTCCAGAATTCGGCAGAAAGAGTGGAACGGAGTGTCTTAACGCTGTTTCCTCTGCTTACCCTGCTGCGTGCGGGATACAGTATGAAGTTAAAAATTTTTTTTAAATAAATTAAATAAATCGGTCATCCCCATAAACTAATGTATCAAAATCAATATTTATTGAACATACACATTATCTTGCACATTACACGCAGAAATGTCGATACATTTTAAAGATATATCTTAATCTTATCAAGAAATCGAATCTAAAGTTAAAAAATCTAAAGTATTACAATTTGGTTACAAAGGACAATGACAAAAACACCGAACAATGAGGCAGATTCTTATCATTAAATTTTGTTTTATCTACATTGTAATTAGTGTAAATAATATAGTGTTTAAAATCTCCTTATTATTTCAAGGGAAGGTTTGGTTGGCTTGTAGAAGCTTCACGCTTATCCCGCATTTAGCAGAGTAGGCATTGAATTATAGGGAACCTATAATAGGTTAGGTCGCTAGGTTCCTAGCGATCCTTTCGTTCCCCACGCACCGACTAATTTTGGAGACGCTGTTTGTTGAGTGTCGGAACTCAACTATTATACGAGGGATAGAGCATTAAGTACTAATAATTCTCAATGTATAGGCAAATTATTTTTGCGTTTTTATTATACTTGTATGCATAGATTAGTTGTAGAATATTTATGATTTTAAATTTAATAAAAATTCTAAAACATAAGCTATATTACTATAAAATTCCATCTAAATTGTTTCAGTGTATTTTGCATGATAGTATTCGTAGAACAAACATACATTCGCGCAGACTATAAAATTTGTTATGTTATATACCTACATATATGGATTGAGATTAGCTACACTTTTATAATAAAAAAATATTATATTTTTAGTTTAACCCCTACTTAAAATATTTTTCAAATTAGGACATAAGGGTTATCGCCAGGTGTCTTTATATGTTATAAATTTTTTATTAATATACATATGTTATTTAGTTGTTATTTATATGTTATTTATTACGTTTCAGCGCTGCGATTGGCCAGCTAATGTAAAATGCTCGCAAAAGGAAGTCGTACAAGTTTTGCCCAATGGTTGTCCAGCGGATTTTCAAGTACGCCGATTCTTGCCCCACGAGAGCGATTGTGGCCGGTACTACGAATGCGCGTTCGGCATGAAACTAGACAGGAGATGTTTTAATGGCATGCTGTTTAATGAACAAAAACAGGTATAATCATTAAAAACATATATAATGTTCTAAGCTATAACATACAAATTTTACAAATTCGGATATTTAAATTATTTTCATTTGCATTAAGTTTCACCACTCAATAATATAATAAGGAAGTCTCGAAAGTCATGGGAAAAGTCTGGGACAAAGTCTACTATATGTTTTCTCTGCCCGCCTTGCTACGTGGGGAAAATACGTATAGGCCATCGTTTTACAGCGATATCACGTCATAACGTGACATCGCTGTAAGCGACGGTTATCAGTTTATGAGGACTTATTTTCTTTTTCTCTCTCTGGCAACAAGACAATGTATGTCGTTGAATTTCGCCACTAAACAAGTAATGTCTCGAAAATTACTTACCTTGACATTCATGAGATAGAGCGTGAAGCTAATTAGACAAATAGAATTTAATAAGCTTCTTCTCACCATCTCCACAAAATACTTAGGTTAAACATATATTATTTTTTTTATTTCAGGATTGTGACTCTCCACAAAATGTTGAATGTAAGAGCAGCAATGAGGTGAGTACTGAAGGAAGTACCACAAGAACTACAGAAAGATCCACAGAAAAATCTACTGAAAAAAGTACCGTAGGAAGCACTGCAGGAATCACCGAAAAAGAAACTGAAGATAATAATCAACCAGACTTCGAAACTTTACCAAACGGATGTCCGTCAGATTTCCATATACATCACTTACTTCCTCACGAAAGTGACTGTAGTAAATTTTATTATTGTGTACATGGAAGAAAAGTTGAAGAGAATTGTGCTCCGGGGACATTGTTTCATTATAAAAAACAGGTTTATAACATGTTTTCCTACTGATTGATAAACGTTTGTCGTTATACGCCCAATGTTAATAATGTATCTCCTATCTCCAGTTAACGTCAATCTTGTATTGTTCGACATGTCTGTCCAATCACTAACCTGCATGCCGTCTTCCATCTCTGTCTATTTCAATCTATTCAGGGCGTTAGATTGCCTGATAAATCAGTTAATAATATTTTTAATATATTTTCTTCCAGGTTTGTGATTGGCCCTATAACGTCGAGTGTTCAGTAAATACTGAATTAACTACGCAAGGAAGTACTGAAAGGAGTACTGATGCAAGTACTAAAAGCACTGCTGGAATAAGTACTGAAAGGACTACTGATGGAAATACTGAAAGCACTGCTGGAATAAGTACTGAAAGGAGTACCGATGGAAGTACTAAAAGCACTGCTGGAATGAGTACTGAAAGGAGTACCGATGGAAGTACTAAAAGCACTGCTGGATTAAGTACTGAAAGAAGCACTACTTCTGTAAGCACTGAAGCTCAACCTGAAACTTTACCAAATGGATGTCCGTCAGATTTTCATATACATCACCTACTTCCTCACGAAAGTGACTGTAGTAAATTTTATAATTGTGTACATGGAAGAAAAGTTGAAGAGAATTGTCCTCCTGGAACATTATTTAATTTCAAAATACAGGTTTGCAATGTTTTTAACTTCTTATACACTATCATGCGCGAAAGTACCAAATATCTAACAGCTTGTTCGTTTGAGCTTGTAGTTCTCACTCAGGAAATATTTAACCATTTCGTACTATTAGTTAAAATACTTTTTGTGGAGCCACCCAAATTAAAACATATTTTTTTACCTTATAGTACTGGATGGCACTTAGCATTCATACAGTTTATTGAAATATTAATCATCAATAATTAAATTGAATCAAAGCATTTTTCTTTTTTTTATGTTAATAATATTTTTTTAATATTATTTGTTTACATATCCTGGAAAGACAGTATTTGTCATTACAGGCTGCCTGATAAATTAATCAATAAAATTTAAATTATTTTTATACCAGGTCTGTGATTGGCCTCATAATGTTGAGTGTTCAGTAAATACTGAAAAAACTACTCAAATCACTAATGAAAGGAGCACTGAAGGAAGTACTATAAGTACCGCAGGAATAAATACTGAAATAAGCACTGTTACCGAAACAATTACTGAAGCTCAACCTGATAATAAACCAGACTTTGAAACGTTACCAAACGGATGCCCGGCAGATTTCCATATACATCACCTTCTTCCTCATGAAACTGACTGTAGTAAATTTTATAATTGTGTACATGGAAGAAAAGTTGAAGAGAATTGTGCTCCTGGAACATTATTTAATTTCGAAATACAGGTTTGTAATATTATTTTACATAATTTCATTATCAACGCTATAACTATTATTGTTATCATCCATCTATCTTCATCCACCATGGCTATGAGTCTTATATTGGAATGTCACGCCATTGAGCTTGACCTTTGGATCTTGGCTTTTGACCGTTGTCAGAAACTTTGCGTACGTCATCATCCTTACTATTTGGAAAACGCCTTACAGTACGCTTGCTGAAGCATCCTCATTTAATACCACGGCGCCGCTCACCACAATACTCTAACAGCTGGAAATTGACAACTGACAACTAGCGCAGCGGTCCTATATAAGCCAGTTAAGGTGAAAGAATTGAAAGATGTAAAGTAATTAAAATAATTATATATTCTAGGTTTGTGATTGGCCTCATAACGTTGACTGCAAAATAAACACTGAAAGAACTACTCAGGGAAATACTGAAAGAACTACTGAAGGAAGTACTGCTGGAATAAGTACTGAAAGATTTACTACTATTGAAACAAGCACTGAAGGTCAACCCGATAATCAACCAGATTTTGAAACTTTACCAAACGGGTGTCCGTCAGATTTCCATATTCATCACCTACTTCCACATAAAACTGACTGTAATAAATTTTACTATTGTGTACATGGACAAAAAGTCGAACGTAATTGCAATCCTGGACTATATTTTGATCCAAAATTACAGGTACGAAATTATTTTATTATTAGCTTGTAATCGTTTTAAAAAAGAGGTTATCAATCCGACATGTACGAACTTTTCGTTCGACATGTATTTATTACTAGCGAACGACCCGCGGCTTCATCTGCTTTAACTACATAATTATTTAATACGCTGAATTACTTTCGTTTTCTAATTTTTCATTAAAAAACCGACGACTTAAATATATTTGTATAAAAAAATAGCTATAAATAATAAGGCACTACTATTTAACATTGGTTCAGTAGTTTTAACAGTGATTCATAGACTACTCTGTACATTTAAAAATATAAAAATATGTCTTAAAATTTTAATTAAATATTACTATACTGATTTAAAACAAAACAGGTTTGTAATTGGCCAAACGTAGTTAAATGTGGAACACAGCAAAATACAACAACTATACCATTGACGACAACAAGCGACAGCATTAAAACAACGACTACAGAACTGAATACACAAAAAACCTCAACGGATTCAACAGCAACATTTTGGCCACAAACCTCAAAGAGCACGGAGCACAGCACCACTAGGGAAGTAACAACCGATTCGTCAGTGACTCCAAGAGACACAACGACTTCCGAAAATGACAGCACCACTCGGAAAGTAACAACCGATTCGTCAGTGACGTCTACGGCTTGGCCAGAAACCTCAATGCCAGACGTAGATACTACTACATTTAAAGTATCTACAGATTATCCTGAAACGCCGACGACCACAAGAGACACCACGGAACCAGAGTATGACAGCACTACTCAGAAAGTGACAACCGACTCGTCAGCGACGTCCACATCCTGGCCAGAAACCTCAACGCCAGACGTAGACACTACTACAATTAAGGCATCTACAGATTATCATGAAACGCCGACGACTACAAGAGACACAACGACTTCCGAAAATGACAGCACCACTCGGAAAGTAACAACCGATTCGTCAGTGACGTCTACGGCTTGGCCAGAAACCTCAATGCCAGACGTTGATACTACTGCATTTAAAGTATCTACAGATTATCCTGAAACGCTGACGACCATAAGAGACACCACGAAACCAGAGTATGACAGCACTACTCAGAAAGTGACAACCGACTTGTCAGCGACGTCCACATCCTGGCCAGAAACCTCAACGCCAGACGTAGACACTACTACAATTAAGGCATCTACAGATTATCATGAAACGCCGACGACTACAAGAGACACAACGACTTCCGAAAATGACAGCACCACTCG
>JAEBDU010000023.1:409408-437716 GCA_016802625.1 Heliconius numata
CATTGCATCGCAGGATTTGTAACTATACTCAGATGTACACCAGGAGACGAATTCGATCCAGAAACTAGGGTAAGACCTTAATTGACATATTTTTTTTATATTATTGTTTGAAATCGGAAGCGGTTAGCGTTTTTTAAAAAAACTCGATAAAACACATACCGTCTATATGTTTCCAACGTACTCGGACAGAGGGTCCACGTAATTACAATAAGTGACATGTATCACTCAATAACAATACTACACACTAGATGCCTTCTAATCAGGGCTATCGCCTACAAGCAACTGTCCCTGTTTGACGCAATTCCACTGCTTTTAAAGTCTTTTTCACTTAAATTTACCCACTTTTACACGAGTACGCTAACATTATATTATTTTTTAAAATTTTCTTTTATTATTTCCTGATCATTGGCGTTCACAGGCGTTTTTGTTTTTTTTTTACAGGCGTGTCGTCCAATATCAGAAAATGGTTGTTTTGCGTCAAAAAATAAAGAAAATTCGACTAATTTAGATCAAATAACAACAGAAAACAACACATCTGATAATGACGATCTAAAAACAGAGTCTACTTCAGCAAAAATTGAAGTCACGACACCTACAATATGTTCATCTAGCGATGTCGGAAATTTCCCAGATCCCAAAAATTGTAGTAAATTTTACCTGTGCTCTGCTGGTATTGCCATACCTCTGTCGTGTAATCTTGGACATGAATTTGACCCAATAGTTCGGGTAAGCTACAGATTTATCATTTATATTAAGATTTTAAAGCATATAAGTATAGTTGTTAGGTTGATTTTGCTGATCTCAGCAATTATATTATTATTTATTTACGTTTATATTTCCATTTCTTCGCTCTGATTCTCAACACGCAATGCCTCCAGAATTTGGCCGAAAGTGGGGAACGGAGTATCTTAACACTAGGTTCCCTCTGCCTTATTTGCCTCTGACTTATTATGGGTCGAATTGAAAAAAAGTCTTATTTTTTGGATAGTCCATTTATCGAGTAAAGTTATACTTATAGGCTACGTGTAACGTTTCGAGACTATCGACATTGTATCTGTTATCAGATACAATGGGAACTATCGTAAGCACATAACATAATGTGTCATACACTACTCTTAGTACTATTAGACTTTTCCATTTAACCACAGGTGAAGGTGCAGTTAATAGACAATTGTATACTAATTATATTTTATATACGTTTTTAGCAATGTACACCCATATCTGATAATGGATGTACTGCAAAATTGGCGAGTGAATCTACAACTGAAACCAATAAAAACGATGAAAATGAATTGTACACGGAAATAGAGTCTACTTCAGTTAAAATTGAAGTAACTACACCAACGATATGTTCACCTACTGATTTTGGAAACGTCCCAGATCCAACGGATTGCACTAAGTATTATCTGTGCTCCGCCGGTATGGCTATACCCTTACCGTGTAATGTTGGATACGAATTTGATTTAGAGAGCCGGGTGAGTTAATTTGATATTTAATTTTTTTTCAATATTTTATTGTTATTATTTCATACACTACGTTCACATGATTCGTATCTTTTTCTTAAAAAAACTTGCTTTTTTAAAAAATGCTTTTGCTTTCGTGAATGAGGCGTGTGCAACGTTGTCGCTTTGATAGGTTTGTGTCTGTGTGCGTCATTCTTAGCAAATGGCGTTTTATTTTACAACGACAATTTTAGTATTTCTTTTGCTTCAAAAAATAACTTTTTCATTTTTGGCAAAATCTCTTTTGTTTTAATTTTACTAGGTTCTATAGAGTAGTTAAAACTGTGCCTTCATTTAAAGTGGTGATGGCAAAAACACTCTGTATATATATTCAAAAGAGAAAATGACCAAGAGTAGACCTTTGTAGGATCTCCATACAGACTAATGATGTAGGAGATTTCTTGCCGTTGACATCAAACCTCTGAACTCTGTTAGCTAAATAAGATGTCAGAAGATTGAGTACACGTCTGACGTCCTCTTATGCCATAATAGTATACCTTTATGACCAATGCTGAACGCAATCAAGTGCCTTAGACAGAGTTAGAGTTATTAAAACAATCCATACTGCTATTTATTATTGATAGCTCAAAGTTTAAAGAAATTTATAGCAACAAATGGAGACAACTTCGGATGAGCTGTTTATATTTTTAATGGTTTCATTTTAATGTATCAAAGTAATAATACATGTCATCTCCAGTAATGCATGGCCCATATCTCCAACAGTACTGTACCGATTGTCATGAAATTTGGACTGGTCCGTAAATTGGCGATCCTTATCCATCTCGTGACTGACTTTTCTGTTCAAACTATAATATTTTATAAACTCTCTAATAGATCTTAATGTCCTATATAATATTTTTTTAGCAATGTGTTGCAATAGCAGAAAATGGTTGCTTAGCAATGAAAAATAAAAATGAAACCTCAATATTACCTACGACTGAGTTCGTTACTTTAGTAGATCAGGAAAAGAGTACCAAACCGAAGGATTCAGTGGAAGAAGCAACTACTGTTAAAAACGACAATTCTGAAGTAGTTTGTCCACCTGGAGTTAATAAGCAAATAGCTGATCCTCAAAGATGTGATAGGTTCTATATGTGTTCTGGAGGAATAACTATTACACTGTATTGCTTGCCCGACCACGAATACGATCCTAACTTCACTGTAAGTAGATCACAATTTAGAAATAATTTTATTTGCCAGTATTTATTCCTAGCATTAAGACACTCCGTTCTCCGCTTTCTACTCGAATTTAAGATACAGTATACAGATACGAATTGAGTGGTGATACACAACATTGCAGTTTATCTCAGAAAGTAAGAAAAAAAAAATCAGTTTATTGAAGAGGGATCGAATAGCGCCTAATGTAATATAATAATTTAATTATTTTCATTTTTATTCTTATCATTTTATGAATGATTAATAGGCAGTAAATATAAGTTGTATTCCTATTCATTCTCTTATAAACTTGTGAAAAATATTACTAAACCATATTTTTTTTCTAGAAATGCGTACCAATATCAGATAATGGCTGCACAGCATCTAAAATATGAACAACAATTTGGCAACGAAAAAGGACTTTGCAGTACAGATTATAAATATTGAACGTCAAGTCATACAAATATCACGAATGTTTATTATCTTTTGATTAATAAAATAAAAATAAAATATCCTCATTTTCCTGTTGAGATAGTCATAGAATCTATTTTTTTAAAAGGGATTGTAAACAGAGGAGCCACTAAGACGTGCTTTACGTGCAATGTAAGTTATTTATTTTAGGCATAAGTTTATAATAAACGCTTTTTATTACAAATTTGTTTTAATTTGGACTTGTTTGTTCTTATTTATATTTTTATTTTATTTATAAGGTGACGAGCACATAAGATGGGGACTTCCCCATCATATGGTATTTTTCATAAGGAGAAGGAGCGCTTTAAATTAAATGTTATTTTGTTTATTTCAATGGCAATCTTTTTGACGGGTTATAACATTTAAACATTACAACCAACAGATGGCGCTGTAGTCGTTGTGTACTGTAAGAGAATATCTAAGCTGTAAAAAATCGGAAAATAGCCAAAAAGCATTGTATAATCTACTTATAATGTGATTTTTTTTCGAATGCGAGGTTAATAACCCTACTTTTTTTCCATCGATACCCGGTGGGAAGGAAACACTATCTGTGTCCCTAGTAAACCACAAGCACTATGTTACAGCTTGACCTGTCAAGCTCCTATATCTTGTGTGTCCTTCGTATAATGAAACGTAAGCAATAAATTACTTTAAAATGAGCTCTTAAGAGATTCATAAATACATAAGTAAAAAAAAACTAAATACATTTAATTATATCACATTTTTCATACAAACAACAAAAATTGTTTAGTCATACAAGAATCACTTAAAATACTTATAACCATATAGCAATTAATAGTCTGTAGTAAATATTTTAGTAATTTTCAATTGAAAGAAAAGTAAGAAGTACCTTGTATAATATTTACATTTGCTAAATCTTATAAGATTATTCAATTTGGTATAAATCTACATTAACACTTTAATTTTTTTAAATAATTATCACTTCCTACCATATGTTTGACATATTCTTTTGTGGAAAATCATATACATATGTTGCAACCCTGGGTAGGTGGCTAGAGAATTTTTCCAGGTAAAGTTTTTTTTATTCTTTAGGCCTTATTATTTGTTAGGAAAAATTCTGGGGTGGGCACAAGCCAACCATGCCTCCCATTCCTACAGCATACATTTTATGTTGCAAGGTACAATTGAATCTAGCTATTATAAACATAAAATATTCAAAAAGTGTATTTTTAATAACACGCTTATACTTTTTATGATCTATATATGTCTTACTCTTTTCTTTTCTATTTGTAATCAGGAATCATCAGCCATATTTTTACTTGTCTCACTTTATTTTGTCCTGTTCAATTTCCTGGAATTTATCCTGATTAATTTCCTAGTGTTCAGTTGGACCGCTTGCACTAAGGTCATTCGATTTCATAATATGCAATAAAAAATCCAAAACCTCTTTAGACGTTTTGCGTCTTTGACAATTTGCTTCTAAATGAGGCATGCATTTCTGTAATTTTTAGAAAAAATGTGTGTTAATTTTGAGTAATAAATAATTAATACTTTTTATTATTCCTAATTAACCGCCTTCCTTAATTTTACCCGGATCCCATAATCAGAATCTTACCAAACTTTCATCAAACAACGCTTGTAGTGTACCCTCTACACATACTGGATGCAAATTTAAGACTTATGTGATTTTCTCATGGATGTCATGGACCAAATGAAATGGGACCAATGAAATGGGACACACCAAAAGTTCTGAAGTAACAAATACCTATAACTTACAGAGGTCGGTTGAAAAACAGTATTTAATCGGACTGAATAGCCTTAAATAAATTTTCAAATTTCTAGATAAGTTACTCTGGTCTTCAATACAAGGATATCCAAGAATTCAATCCTTCATTTAAAGAACATAACTAATTCTGATTGATTCTGATATTGTCATCTTGTTCATAAATTGCACATAATTATAGTAATACATGTACAAATATCGTGGAACAGTGGGACAATGTCTGACTGTAAGCAGGATGGTTGTGAGTTTTAATCTCCATGCCAAGGAATTAGAATATTTCTCCAGAGCAACATTTTTTAATGCCAACGAAGGGAAACATTAGGTTCCGCCACTTAATACGAAATGTGTCGAATGCAAATGGAGAAAATGGAGTTCATAACTAATGAGCACCGCTTTGCGGTATGCAGAGCAAAGCGTGAAACTATAAAAAATAACATGTTATGCTCACCAGAGCGTAAGGGTTGAATTCATATCCATATCGACAGCTAACTTTTCTGATACCTCCAAATAAGCACTCGTAGTAATATTTACAATCACTTTCATCGGGAAACACAAATTTATCCCAGAATCCACACACTGGCTTAGAAAATGGCGAATTAGTAGAAATTTCTGGAGCAATATATGTAGAAGACATAATTGGTGGGATGTTAGGTGAAGTTTTTTCAGATATTATTGGTTTTTGTGTAGTTGTAGCAAATACACATGGTGGAGGAGAGTAAGGCAAAGGCGGTAAAGTGCGGACCTTTTGAGTCACAATTGGCTTTACTGTTGTTGTGTCTGGTGATGAAGTTATAGATTTACTAGTAAATATTGTTATGCTAGGTAATAATGTAGAGTGTGTTGATTTAATTTCTTCTGATATAGTAGATTGAATTAAATGTGTCTCTGTATGCAAGCTGTTTTCTGTACTAATAGTTGGTTTCGTGGTTGATATCGAAGGCTCCATTGTTGCACCTGATCTATGTTTCTCCTCTGTGCTTATTGAAAAAGACTCCAGTGTCGTAGAAGGGCTTTCTGTGTCGTATTTTGTAGTTTTCGTAATCTTTGGTTGAAACGTTGACGTGAAATGTGAATTATTATTTATATTAAATTGTGAAGAATATGATGTAGAGACTGTTGTAACAGGTTTAATTGTTGTATAATCTGTAGTTGATTTTAAATTTGATGGTGATGATGTTAACTTATCCGTTACAGGATCCCATGTGCTGTTTATAGTATTCGTAAATATCCCTGGAGAAGAAGAATGGTCTGTCGTTAATAATGTTACAAAGGTTGTTTCAGTTCCTGTTGTTATATGTTTTCTGGCTTCTGTAAACTCTGATGAAGAAGATGTCGAAAAAGCTACTGTTGTTTCAGATTTTGGTGTATTTGTACTAGATATAAATTGTGATGGTAAAGACTGCGATGTTACTGCAGTAAGTGAATGTTCCGTGGTGGTTAATAATGTTGTTTTATTAAATGTTTCTAATTGTGAGGCTAATGACGTTATTGTAGTTGGTATATATTCTGTGGTCATTGTTGAAACACTCTCCTGTGTTATAGGCTCTGTGAAATAAGGTGAAGACTTAGTCGAAGTCTCTTCTACAGAGTATTGCGTTGTTGTAGATGGCTGTCTTCGTTTTGTAGTGGAAATAGTCGTTGGAAAGTATGGAATTTTTGTAGAAGATACGATGTTTGCTGTAGCAGAAACTAATGGTTGCAATGTTGAAAATTCGGTAAATATTTGAGGTGCTGTTGCTACTGTTGCTGTTATTGAAGTCGTCGTAAGAAAGTTAATATTATCAGTTTTCAATTCTGGTAGTGAATAGGATTTATCTGCCGGTACTGGAGTTGACAAGTTTTCTCGTGTTATATATTCATAACTCTCTGTGAAATCCGTTGAGAAAGTTGGCAAGGCCATCGTTATAGATGCTTGTGTACTCTCGGATAAGCTAGACAAAGATGAAGTGGAAATTGTATTTCTATAATATTGCGTCGTTTTTGGTGCTCCTTCAAGTTCCGTAGTAGAATATATTGTTGGGAAAAATGAACTATTTAAAGAGGAAGGTATATTTACTGTAGAAGAAAATGGTGGTTGCCAAGTTGATGATTGGGTAAACGTTTGCGGTTCAGTTCTAAATGAGTCTGATGTTATTATTGGGAAAGTCTGAGAAGATATTATCGTATCAGTACTAATCGTAGACATTGCACTTGTATGTGGTCCTTCTGTATTTAATGGATTTAGTGTTGAATTAAATGTGACTACAGATGGCGGATTTCTATTCGATGTTGAAGATAAACTTGTATAATTACTATACTCCGTAGATGATACAAACGGAGGAGTCGAATAAACATTTGGTTGTTTAGATTGTTTTTTTGTCACATCAATATATGTGCTTGTTGTTTCTAAGGGGGTAGTAGATAATTCAACGTTCAATGTATAGCCTGATGATGATGAGATTTCGCTTGAATCTGTTGACTCACTCCACAATGTAAATATTATGGGCGTGGTAGGTTGAGATGGATTCGTGGAGGTAATTAATCTTGAGTTTGGCGTTTTATTCCTAGAATCTATAGAAGTGACAAATGCAGAACTTGTGGATACATTAGTTTGACTTTCAGTCTTTTTTGATTCTTCAGATTTTGTTAATTCCGTCACAAATGTGCTTGTTTGAGGTGTTGTAATTACTTTTTCTGTTATGTTTAAAGTAAATCCAGATGATGAAGTTAGCCTTGAATCAGTCCACAATGTAGATTCTATCGGAGTAGTAGCCTCAGATGTACCCGTTGAGACAATTAACGTTGAACTTGGTTTTTTAGTATGAAATTCCGTATAAGATGTTATTGTAGAAGTCTCATATACATTGGGTTGACTAGAATTCACAGCTTTAGTAGATTTTGTTACATCAATATCTATGTGTGCTGGTTCCAAACGTGTAGTGATTTCTGTTTGTTCCGTAACGTGTAAAGTAAATTCAGATGACTGACTTGAATCAGATGACTCAGTGGATAATATTGAAATTATTGAAGTAGTAGCTTCTGGTTGATTGCTAGAGGTGATAAAAGTTGAGTTTGTTTTTAAAGTTGGTAACAATGGAGTTGTGCTACTGCTATTTGTTTGTTTTGTGGTTGTAGCTGTCCATATATTTGTTTTATTGGTAGGAACTGTGGATCCCTGGTAAATAGGTACAGGAATTATTAATATAGGAAGTGTCACGTTGCAACATGTTGTTGTAACTAGTGGTTGGCAGTTCTGAAACAAGATTGACATTATATTACTATTAATGAGATTCACTCTGTATAATATTATTAATGGGAAATATTTTAATTTGATAACTCAAATAATAAAATTATAATCATGGGCATAGAAATATGGAGGCCAAGAGTGGCCACTCTGGAAAAACAAAAAAAACTTGAAAATTTAAACCCTGTAGCTAAAAAGATTAGATCAAAGCTAAAATCAAGATAAATTGGCAATTTTTTACTGAATAATAAAATAAATTATTTATTATTATTTTGAATTTACAAAGTAATTCGATCTGCAAACAAATATAAAATTTAAATTCATTCAGTCTCGTAGACCACTGAAAGTCAGCCCTCACGAAAAAAACTTACGTTAGTTTTGATGTCGAAGAACAGACCATTTGGACATGTCTGTAGATATGCATGGGACAACCAACATAATATAAAAGCTTGACAATCATTTGGATAAGGGATAGCATTTAAAGTTTGATTTAAACAAGGATTACATAACGTCACTGGTGCGCACAATAGAATTAAAATCAAGATATATTCTGAAAGAAATAAGTATATTTTATTATTGTTTTTATCTAGACATATCAGGCCATCGTAGCGCAGGGGTGCAAGCGTTAGACTGTAACGCGGTGGTTGTGGATTTGATTCTCCCTCGGGAGAATTAATTATTATTTATCAATACTTTCATTTATTCGTTTTGGCACCTAGGCAGAAAGCTCGGGGTTGGGTTACGCCACTCACTATACAAGGCCTCGAAAATTCATTCACTCCGTTCCCATTAAAATTCGTTCTCCACTTTACTCCGAATCCTGAAGGCATTGTTGAGTGGTGGAACGTAAACCCGCGCGTTTTCTCGTTTCCAGAGAGGGGAAATGAAAATATTATTTTACAAAATATGACTATTAGATATTAATATTAATTATATTGAATTAATTTTTCCACAACTATCTGGTACAAATAGTATTTTATTAAAAATATCTCATTTCTTTTACTAATATAAGCAGAAACTCACCTCTTCTCTTGTAACTTCTCATTTTGAACAAAGTTTAGAATAGTAATTCATATAGTGAGGAAAAGCTACATGTCCATTACGTTAAATTCGTTACTGTTAAAGAAAAAATAAAATTAAGCTAATTACTATAATATAGTGGTAATGACCGAAGTAATCAATTCTCGTTACTGATAAAGGATACTGTTGATACGTACAACATTTCAAATCTTGAAAATGTTTTATAAAAGTGATATTAAGAAAATGAAAAACAAAACAATTGCTGTAATAATTTATTTAATGTTTTTTTAGCTTTATGCTCCCTAGTGGGGTAGCCAGAGAGGACGGAGAGTCTAGTCGCCTCTGTCATCTACATGCCTTCCGTGGGGTCCCCATGCTCTTTGTATGACCTTCCTATAGTATCATGGATATTGTGATCACGAAGGTCAATTGAAGTCTCCCCTTGCCTCCTTTGCCACTCATAATGTTTGTATACTTCCGTAAAAATTAGCCGTGGAATAGCATCCCAAATAAGCTAAAAGATTTTTAGTAGCTTTTCCCGCATATAACAGGGTAGGCGGAATATAGTATTAAGACCCTGGTTTTCGCCTTAACGCCTTGCGAGTTTGATACGGATCCTAACTACGATTCAAATAACGACTGGTGAAATTATCAATTTATTACAAGGTACGCTTCTGAGTAAAAGGATATTATTTTTTTTATTTATGAACCCAAAAAGGCTAAGGGCGAAGTACCCTAGTGGGAATCGAAACTATAACTTTGCTCTTACAGTACGTTGAAACTTCTTTTCCTTTTTTCTCAGCTTGTAAAAAAAACTTTTTTAAATAATATAAACGTATTAAAATATATACTCGTATAATAGTAAAAGAAGAATTTATTATAACACTTCTATTTCATATTCTATGTAATGATCTCAACATAAAAGACATAACAAAGGCGAAACTAAAGTTTATTTATAATAGTTAAAACTTATTTTCATAAACAATAGCTTGTTCGTCACAATCTAAAATAGCTTTCAACGGTGACGTAATAAATCTTGCATAATTATACTACAGATCCCAGTTTGGATTCGCCTGCATAAACTTATTCTTACTATATATTATTATATGAAATGTTTTAATAAATAGGAGCCTTTTTGTTTCATTCTTTCAAGGAACTTTCACATTTATTTTTAAAATAAGATTACATTATATTCCTTATATAGAAAGAGAAGCAGAGAGAGCGTAGTGCTAAGACACTCCGTTGCCGCACTTTTTTTTACTTAAAAACTAAACAACGCTACAAAAGAACAAATATATTATATACAAATATAGACTGATAAACATATCACCATATGCGTGAACAATCGGGTAAGTAGACGCGCTTTCATGGGATAAAGCCGAATTACTGCTATATTTAAAAAATATATATAAATTTTTAGACAGTTCTATGTCACGACGGTTGTGGGTTGGAAACCTACTCGTGATTATATACTTAGTCTTACCGTTAATATTGTTACAAAGATTTAATATTGTTGGAAAGATTTTAGCTTCCAAAAATTTTACAGATTGTTAACTGTAGATATGTTATTGAGACTGGCCGTAAGTCAACACAATCAAAGCATTTAGGTATCGATTTTGCTGCATTTTGTATGACATTCGCCGCGTAATTTAGCCCTTTAGGATACTTCCCATGGAGCTAAAGTTATAAAGTAACAAAAAGTCACTGATGGAAAAAGCAAAAAAAAACTAAAATTCCATAAATATACATTTTATTTAATCAATCGTCATTATTTTCATCATCATCATTAGCTTCACTATCATCATCATTACTTTCATCATTTCTAAATTTCGCCTCTAATTCTTTAGCGGGATTAAACACTCCGCTAGTTTGAGCGTTACATATAAAACATCTTGTTGTTTTTTTATAATTTTCTAAAGCGCACTTCTCACAGAAATAATGTTTACACCTGCAAAAAATAATATTAATATTTTAGAGCAATAGAACTCTTAAAAAAAGGCATCTTCAAAATGCCAATTTGTATTTAATTTTAAGTTTAAAATCACTTAAAAATTATAAAAAAAGTAAATTGTAACATGATTTTCAACTAAAAGCTATGAATGTAAATTAAACACTAATTGATATAAATGTGATATATAGCTTCACGCTCTATCCCGCATATAGCAAGGCAGATTGATCTTAAGACACTCCAGTCCCAACGCATCGCTCAATCTTCAAGTTTGTCGAACTACGGAACTTAACGCCGCAAAAAAAGGGCAGGAATGATAAGTTATAAATATTATTCTAATTACTAAATAATTATTCTTATAATATTATATAAATATTTTTTCTCATGATAATATACAAAACCCCACTTGAGGAAATAAAATATTTATTTACATTTATATTTTCATTTCTTCGCTCTTGTGTCGAGGCAAAGAGCGGCGTTGAGTTCCGCCACTCGACACGCAATGCTTTCAGAATTTGGCGGAAAATGGGAAGTGGACTCTTCCATCCCCATCTTAATGGGAATGGAGTGACTTATCACAAGGTTTCCAGGTGCCTTATGCCTACTCTGCTATGTGGGGGTTACAGCGGGGATGAAGCTAAGAATTCAAAAACAAAAACTATTAAATAACAAGGATAAGATAATAACTACTGATAGCTAGCAGGTTAAAATCCTATTATCCAGTTCATACCTCGTAACTACTGGATCTTTAAAACTGTTTCTACAAATAAAACATTTGAAAGGCAACTCGTCGTCGCTGTGTATTTCGTAATCGGAGTCAGAATTATTATTCTTCACCTCCTCCCTCTCCAATTGCCAGCCATGTTTATAATCTGATCGGTCGTGAAGGAATTTACAGGAATCTGTGGAAAAAAATATTAATTAATATTAATTTAAATTTCAATGTTAAATGAAGGCGGTGAAGGTGAAAAAAATCAAGGTGGTGTCGTGGCGCCCGGGCACAAAAATGCGAGTGCAGCTGTAAATGAGACGTTTGTGGGTTTGATTCCTACTCGGGGGAATTAAATATTTTTATTTCCTTACTGTGGCTACAAGGCAATGAATGTGTCTGAATCTAGAAAGATATTTATATCTAGTTTATATAGAATGAAAATGATAATTAAATATATGCGATGCAATGAATAAAGGATACAATAAATAAGAATAGTTCATACCCCCAAAACCACAAAAACCAGTTTCTTTGTAATCTTTACATATGTCTGGTTGATAATCCCACCTATAAAAAAGGAAAGACAATAAAAATTATTTCACAAAAATATTAAAGCTCATATTAATACTATATTACTCATATATGTATAAAAATATAAGTTATGTGCGAATTAGACTCACCCAACGAGGATTCAATACCAATTTTCTGACTGTAGATCAACAGAAAGTGAAAGTTATGAATTTATATTTGCCAACACATGCACTAATTTTGTTGAAAATGCACTACAAATATAACTTTGTAGTGTTTTGCTATTATATACCTATAAATTAATATTTTTTTTACTAAAAGTTCTTGCTTCTTGATTCTAAGTTTTGATTACATGGCAAATTTCATATAAAATGCAGTATAAACTTGAAGCTTAAATCTTTATTTGTCCAAGAGATCATACATCTAAATATTTGAGCTTGACACCATCTTGTGAAAAAATAGTCTTAACAAACAGAGAGACAAACAACAAATCACTCTTATAAGTACTTCATTTCTTCTTTTGATGTATGTTGAAACACTAAAAAACTAAATACTTACCGTACAGTGGCTCTTAAATTGGCGGGAGCACGAATCGGCCCTTTTCTCACCAACCCCGAACTCGCATTACCGGCTGCGGTGTCACGTTTTTTATAATATTGGGCATAATTATTTATACCACGGTAGACCTAAAACACAAAGATATTTATAGATGCGCGATTGGCACAGGGAATTCACTGTCTCCTTCCTTCTCCTTTCTCTGAAGTTAGATATAGATGACTATGCAGATTTGACTTTAGATTTTTTTTATTATTTTCTTAATGAACAAAATGCAGAAAACCATGTTGTTGTCACAACTTTTTGACCATACTAAACAAGAAAATAAAAATAAAAACATAAGTTGAATCTCCACTTACCTTATCATCGGCCTGTCCTTGTAATTCTTCATTAATTTTTTGTGCTTTCTCAAATATTGCTTGAGCATCCCTGTCTTTCTCTGTATCTAGCTCATATGTGGCTGTTGCATTTTCTTTTTGTTGTTGAACTGATAGTGTCATGTTTGGTTTACTCTGTAATTTAAATTAATATAAGATAAGACTTAAAATTATATTGGAAAATCACTAACAATTATCTCATAAATACTCAATAGTTGCACTAGAATTTAGACAATTTTCTCATTAAGATATTTCAGTTCCCCACTTTTTACCAAATTCTCAAGGCATTGCGTGTACTAAAATCAATTTTTTGAGCTTTACATTCTATGCTTGTTAGACAGAGGGAACTTAGTGTTAAGACACTCTTTTCTCTCTCTCTCTTAAGTGTGTGGAGACACTGTCCAATTTTAGAGATATTTTATGTTGAGTGGCGGAACTCAACAACACACTTAAAGATAAAAGAAAATTTCTTACACTTTCATCATCACTGCTATTATCATTGTCATTGTTATCAATTTTAATATTTTTCCGTTCTCCCCCAGTTGTTTGTATATTTGGATTTAACTTCTGTGTTCTTTTAGAAGGTAACACTACTGTTGGTTCGTCAGAATCTGAACTATTTTTTTCTGAAATTTAATTATAAATAAAATAGAAATAAATATTGTCATGTTACAGCAGCACTGCATATGAGTGTTAATGTAATAAATATGGGTTCAATTCCAAATTAGAAAATTATTTTCATTTCTTTGCTGCAGAGCAGAAAAAGTAAAGAAAAAAACAGTAAAGAAGACAAATTGCAGTATTGGATTCTGCTATTCAATTTTGCTTGTCCAGAAAATTTGATGGAGTGGGGATCTGATTGTCTTAACACTAAGATCCCTCTGACTACCCATAGATAGGTAGGAATACAGTAAGAAGTTAAAATATTATAGACTAGCTTTTGCCTGCCGCTGCGGGTAAAATTTTAATTAGTCTTAATGGTCGTGACTATATAATGTATTTAGTGACTTAAATTAATAATTACCTTCTGAACTGGACGCTTTACGTTTTCTCCCGCCTCTATTCTTTAAAATTCGTTTCTTAAACGTTGAAGGCACTTCTACTTCTGCGTCAGACATATTTTTAACTTAAATTTAAATTAAGTTTTTATAATATAATAATTAATATTTATTAAATTAACTTTTGTTAAGTTAACAGTAACCAAATATTAACTTTATAAAAAAAATACGCTAAATGTACTATATATTTTTGTTTACAATTTAGTAAACGTCAAACATTTTTTAGGTTATGTTCAGAATTCAGATACTTATACAAAAATATTTAATAAAACACAAATCAATTTAATATGATATCGATATTAACAAATAAATATAGTAAAATATCCCTCTGTTAGAATTAAATATAAAAAAACCAACGATATTATTTAATTGTGTATATTTTGTGTCAGATAATGCCAAAAAAATCACTTGATATTATAATATATATATAAATATAACATTTTCAATTTTATGTACTAGGAACATACATTTTATTACGATATGGAAGGGTACCAACGACAAGAAAATTTATTACCCATAGTAAAAGGAATAAATTGAATATTTTGTTTACCCAAACACATAGTTAATTAAGTTAGTTAGTTAAGTTAATTACGTAAAACAATAAGTAAACAAGCGTTGTGTGATGAAATCTTTAACTACCTTATATTATGATGTATTTGTAAATTTACTAATAATAATGTTTTTTATTTTATCTGTACCAGTATTTCATTTTTCTGCCATGGACGACACGGTGATCCCAGCAAGGTGTAGTTTGGTGATAATTGTAATTGTAGTATTTTAGTAAATGGTCAAAACGTGTCCCATAGAGTTAAGCTGTGAAATGTTATGAAATTCATGCGCACAAATTGAAGTTTGACTGACCTAACCCAGCGCGTGCGGACAAAACAGAAAATTTCGCAAAAAATTTGCAAAATTTTGCGCAACATAGCTTCGCTCAGCTCCACCCTCCGTGCACAGCATGTGGCGGATCCTAGTAACTATGTAACGAGATAATCAATAACGGAAGAAATAAATCGATTAATATTAAATACTGTTTATTAAATATTTTTTACAATTATCCGATTGTAAAATAATGTCATTTATTTATCTATAAATAAAAAGAGTATGTACTAAACTAGTAAATAAAAATACTTAAATAGTTAAACGTCATCGTGACGTACTAGTGTTGGACTGTAAAGATTGAGAGTTTGATTTCCACTCAGGCGAATGAAATATAGTAACGAGGCAAGAGTCGAGGCGAGTAGAGAGAATTCTACGGAAAATGGGAAACGAAAGTCTCTTAACAGACATTATTATTACTATACTACTTATAGGTATAGCGTTTCTCTAATATACAATCGGAAAAAAAGTCTATGCAAAATTTTAAAAATGTGAGCTCAAATATTTAATATAGATACCTACCGGAAAGACTACACATACACACACGCTCGACAAAGATAAAAAAATGTATGACCTGTAAAACTTAAACAATTTAATTTAATAGATACATTATAATATTTACGAAACGCAAAAATACTTAAAGAACATTTATGCTAAGATATTTTATACTTCAACTTCACCTATATTGGGCTACAAGTACGGAATACGTAATGCCCGTACAATTTGCTTAGCAATTTTAAAAGGATGTAAGTTAAATGTGTGATATACTCGTACTAATACTATACTCAATATTATAAAATTGAAGAGTTTGTTTGATTGAACGCGCTAATCTCAGGAACTACTGGATAGAAATTAGAATTGAAATATCTTTTAGACTTTTAGAGCCCATTTATCGAGAATGGTTACACGTTCCTTCCCGCTTTAAGAATGTGTCATGTGTCCTACACGAGTAGTTATTTGCTTTTAACCACCCGATTGAAACTGCATGTGTAACCGCGGGAACCTTGCTAGAACTATACTCTATCTAGACAAATATCGAATCTGCACCTAACTTAGGAAATATTATATCACTGTATATAAAGAAAATTTTATTTATTTACAGAAGAAGTCGCGTTTTAAGACTATATTGACATATACACATACGTCCTTTTACTAACTAAATACTTTAAATAGTATACTACTTTTTCAACTAAACTTATCCGAGCCTAAAAAGTCCTAAGTATTCTTAACCATCATATTAGGATAAGACTATTCGGTTTTGTTGGACTTTTGATCTGGTTTAAAAATGGTATACCACTTTTATGAACTCAAAACCAAAACGGCTTATGTCTTAAAGAAATTATCGCAAAAAATGCCTTTTTGCGAATATGCCTTATTGGAAAGTCAATGCTTTCTTGGACGAGGTACTAATTTAAAATATAATACATACTCAAGTATATTTTAAATGAAAGAGAAAATGAGTTAAATGGGTTATTGTTGTTTTTAAGGATGTTAGTTTGATTTTGTGAGACAAAGTTTGAAACTAGTTTACTACTAGCTCGCGACTTCCTCCGCTTGTTATGCACAAATATAATTTTCATATATTATATACTTAGGTATATAACTTCTCGAACTATTTATTAGTGTTAATGACATTAAAATCCGTTGTTTTTTAAGACATCTAAGCTTAGGTACATTGGTAGGGAGTGAACTTTTCTTATATTTGATTTTTTTACTGACAGATTAATTTAAGATATAAGAAGAATACTTAAGAATATCAAAGACTTAGTATAGTGTCTGCTTAAAAAACACATGTTTTTGTGTGCTTGCTTCCAGCTACACGCTGTATCATGCATGTAACAGAGTAGGAAGAGGGAGTGTTAAGATACTCCGTTCCCCACTTTCCGATTTTTTGAGGCATCACGTGTTGAGTGATGTATTTACAGTCGCACACTTGTGAATTTCCGCCTCTACGGCTTTTTGAACTTTCAGTAATTGCTGTCAATAGGGGAGGCCCCTCCCCTACTAATGTGATGCCGTGGGCAGGAGCCTGCTACTCCCTGCTTGATGGTTTCTGCTGCTTAGCCACTACTCAAAGTTCTAAGTTAAAGTCAGGCTTTCTCTAGTCTAAGCTCAATAGATATTTAAATATAGGTATAATATATATCAAATTCCATACGCCCGTCACAACAATCAAAGATATCGGGATTTTACGTATTAAACAAGTTTAACCTTTGCTCTATGATCTCTGTTACATACAATATATGATTTCATAATTTGTTTTTCTTACAAATAATAAAATTATTTATTGTATGTAACGGAGAGAAAGAGAGTAGCTCAAAAACAACATCCTATGAAAAAATGAGTTATGCTTAATAGTCCGTAGATTGTTAAAAACAACTAAAAAAGCAGTTTCAAAGTTTTTCCCGCTTAGATGGTTGGTAAGAAGCTAGTGTCGTAACACTCCGTTTCCCATTTTCCGCCCGAATCCGGGAAAATTCGCGTGTTGAGTGGCTGAACTCTACGCAGCATTTTCATTTTGTCAGAGCTGGTAAATGAAAATAATTAATTCTTTCGAATTGGTATCGAACCCATAACCATAGCGTATACACACGGCCTCTTTGGATGATAGCCAATTCAAATCTTTTAGGCTTTCTCTGTGTGTAAGTTTAAAATTTATTTATTTTCCTATTTCTACTCCACAAACAATGTCTCTATTTGGCCGGTAAAAGGTGCCGATCAATCTTTCTACTCACGGTAATCAATTATAATTTAGATGACATTCAACCTATATGAAAATATCTCCATTAATTATGATTACCTTTTTCTTCAGCTTCATGCTATATATCTCTAGTGCACGTGTTGTCTAGTGTAATTGTAAACGCGACGGTCGTGGCTTCCGTTCCCACTCGGAGTAATGTATTATTATTTATTAATGTTTTTGTTTCTTCGCTCTAATATCAAGGCAAAGTGCGGCATTAAGTTTCGCCACTTAACAGGCAATACTTCAAAAATTCAGCGGAAAGTGGGTAACGGAGTGTCTTGACACTAGGTACTCTATACCCTGGTATGTAGAAAAAATTTTGAGCCCTAAGAAAAAGTCCTAAGAAAAAGGAAATTCATGTTGAGTGACGGAATCCTAACAGATTGATTGCTCTAGCTCCAGGGAAACACAATATTTTTTGTAAATTTTTTTAATACTATATTTTTGGATTACTATATGTAACAATTGTAAACTACCAGTCTTAAAAAAAAATGCTGTTTTGCCTATACCTAAGCGTATTAAGATTTATCTCATATATATTTAAATTGTTGTGCTTTACTTAAAAACATATTATAATTTTATTTGTCTTTTACAATTATGATTATTTTAAAATGATAATTTAAGTTAATACATTTTTGCCTTAAAATAAAAAAAAGAAATGTATAAAAATAACCGCTATGACAGTTTTATATTATGTAACAGATTATATAGATACAAGGTGAATGTTTTACAAACATAATGATAACCGTAGAAACTTTCCAGTTTGCTTACTTTTCTATTATAAATTATCTATACCTACTTAATATAAGAGACTGAAGAGTTTGTTTTGTTAAACACGCGGATCTCAGGAACTATTGGCTCAATTTTTTTTCTAGTTGTATAGTCCATATATGGAAGAAATATAAAACTGTAATGATATTTTTAGCTTTATTTCTCCGCTCTTGTGACAAGGAACAAACGCAGCGTTGACTTCCGCCTGTATTTCCTGTAGCTCCGTCCTCCATTACACAAAACACACAGTTTGACGTACGGCGGAGACTTAGTAATAATGTGCCGTTTTACCGTTTGGGCACAGAACCCTAAAAATATGAGAGATGAATGATAAAAACGCATTTTATCTATTTCAGGCAAAACGTCTTGTGTAAAAGTTATAAAATAACAAATATTAAAAATATAAGACATTAGGTTCAATCACCAATAGTAAATGTTTTTAAATGAAGAACAGGCACAGAGCGATAATTATTTGTTAAGTTTTATTAAAATTTAACCTAAATACATATTTTCACCTAATTAAATACCGAATGCCTAAAATACGTATAAAACTATTACAAACTGAAGAAGGACTTTAAAATTATAATAAAAACCTATATATTTAAAAAATGAAACAACAAAAAAAAACTTCAAATGTATCTACTTAAGCTTTCGTCGCACAAAATCTAAATGTAAACGATAAAGATAAATGCGCGGGAAAACTGTTGTCACTTGCCATTTAACTACGCGCCAAGACAGTCTTTTCTTAAACTTTTCTTAGAAAAAACTCAAGCAACATTGTTGTGCCTTAACAGTGTAAAAAATAATTTAACTTATATATTTTTTTAAGTAAAAAGTGGTAGTTTTCTTTAAACTTTATTGGAATTGTTGTTGCGTTTTCTAGAAACTTCGGTGAGTATCTATAAATGTAAAGGATTAGAACAGGTTGTATTACTTTCAAGTTCATTATGGCGAGGGTTTATAGTAATAGCATAACTAACTAATTTGTAATTATAATTTATAATTTATATTATCTAATGTAATAACTAAATATTAAATAACTAAACAAGAAGCCTGTGATAAGGGAACGGAGTGTCATATCACCACCATCAGGTTCCCAGGTTCACTATGCCTACCCATATGGGTGTGGCTTTCGCGCACATATATATGTGCGCGAAAGAAACGGTAGAGTTATTGTTAAGTATCGAAATTTAACACGATTTGTATACCGGGGAGAGTAAATAAAAATAATAAACTCCCTCAAACGAGAAGCAAACCCACAACCATTGCGTGTGCAGCCAGAAATAAAAAAAATAGCAGATAAATAAATAATTTAATGTGAACCAAATTACTAATTAAATACATTAAAAATTTAAATGAAAACAGATAACATTCATAACATGCACATAGATACATTAAATTACCTTTTTTCATGTATTTTTAGATATAAATAAAGTAAAGGCCTTTAGACTGTAGGTATTTAAGAAATCTAACCAACTTCTATAAAAGGCTAAAAATGTAGTTACATTTATCTCATACATAATTATGTGATACGGATTTTTAAAATACTTATAAGCTTAGTAGGCTTAGGAGTTTGTACGTTCATTTCCCGTTTAATATTATTTTTTTAGCTTCACGTTATTCAGAGTAGGCAGAGGGAACCTAGAACCTAGTGTTAAGATACTCTGTTCTCATTAGGACCAATCCGACCGATAGAATAATAAGGTGAATACGAAACTATTTATTAACTTCACGCTGTATCCCGCACACAACAAGGTTCAGGGGGAATCTAGTGTTAACACATATTATGTAGATAACACATATCTATGAAAGCATAGTAATATTTGACTCACCCACTTTCATTGTCTAAATAATACTCGTCTAAGCTAATGTACCAGTTCTCACGACGGATTCTTAAAGTAAATATATAGCTAAATATACATTTATTTTAGTTATAATATGTGTTATATTTAACAAGTAAATAAAGGTAGCGTGTTCGAGTCTTAATTTCTTTAAATCTTAAAAATAAACAAAATATCTAACAATATCAGAGGGAAATTATAATATTTTATGGTGATATTTATATTAATTTTATTTTCACGCTACGGAAGATAAATCGCGTAGTTCAATTCCGCCTTTCAACTAGCAATTCACCGAGGCCGGGGCAGGGGCACAAGCGAGTGACTGTAAGCACGATAGTTGTGGGTTCGATGCCACTCGGGGGGATGAAATATATCTGAGTTCCTTCTGTATATCCCTGGTTTAATCGAATGTAAAATACAAAAAAAAAAACCGCGAGGCCGTTGTTTCCCCGTGGTAAAAGGATGATGTCTTAATAGGTTCCTCAGGTTCCCTTTGCCTACCCTGCTGCCAGTGTGGAGAGTGAACCTACAAACATTACGTGTAGTATCTTTCACTTAATATGTTGATATTTAAACGCAAATAATAATTGAATTATCTATATTATTAAATATCTATGTTATGACTTTAAACCTACCGCATTTCGCCAGTATATTTCGAGTTTATAATAACATTATAGAATTATCTGCTCCTAACCTTTCGCCTTTGACGGTGACGCATGAGAGTTCACTAAATAAAATATATGTATATAAAATAATATGCATAAATATCTTATACATATTGTTGCTAGTTCAGTAAAAACCCTTTATTTTTCTTCTTCACGCTGTATCCTGCACATAGCAGGATATCCCGCAAGTAACAGAGAAAACTAAGGTTAAGACACCTCCTAATTAAATTGTACAGACTTTTAATAAATTTAACCTTATGTCTTTGTCTGTAAGCCAAAGTGTCTTGTGAGCCGAATCCCACCATTTTAATTTGTGATTGAAATATATAAATATAGATATTTGTGGATAATAAACAAAACTATTTTATTAATAGATAACATCTTTCATCTCATTAACAAAAAAAATGTTATAATATACTATTGTTTTATTGTAAAAACATTAAAATTGTAACTCTATACGGAAAACAACAACTGGTATTTTCGGTTCACCCCAGCATAACTCCAAGCCAGTGATGGTAGCTTAACGTTCATGATCCTAAAATGCCTGCAAAAGTATGTTTTAAATTTGTCTTATAAGAGACCTTTTAATTGCATCACATTAATAAGCAAAGTAATAAATTACAAATTTTGTTACAGATAAAAAATGGATATAGAGACAGCAAATTGCAAACATCGTGTTTCGGAATGTACAGATTTAGAGCAGCTGACAGTGGAACGACCTTTGAAAATTGACCAGTATGTTAATATATACAGTTAAAAAAAATATATAAATCTTTTCAATCCCTAAGGATTTTGTGTAGAACAAAGTGAATTTCTATTCAGAACGGAGTGTCCTAACCTAATTACAGATGCAAGCGAAATATACCGTGAAGCAGAACAAACCAGATATGTATAATAAAAAAGATGAAAAAGCTACAGCATTCCGAGGAAAGCTAAAGACTTTCCCCAGAAAGCTGAAATAAATTTTGCGAACCGTAGATAAAAGCTAGTGTTAATATATTTTTATCTATTTACACAGACAAATCGACGCATTAGAAACACTTGTAGGAGAGCTACACAGGGTGTTCTCAAAGAGCCACGTGAATGTTCAAGAAGTCCAAAAACTAATGTCAGCCTACAAATCAGACCCGAAGCATTGGAAGAAATACGCAAAGTTTGATCGTTTCAGGTAATAAAATAAAAAAAAATAGAGAAAGTATATTTCCCATAGATTAAGTAAGTAATCTTACGATATACTCAAAACGTGGTGTCAAAAAATCTCTCGGAATGGATAAAAATATTCTTATAATTGATTATTTATGGTTAATCGAGTACTAAGTTAAGTTTTTGAGTGCTGCGCGTAGTTTAATCAAGTTGTTTATACTTATGTTTATATAAACATAAACAGTTTATGTTTATATAAACATAAACAGTTTTAATCTTCTTATAGATATTACTATCTTTGTTTGATATTACTATTATTGTTTCTTAGAAAGTAGTTAAAAATATCACTACTTCCTGCAAAGATAAAGATAAGTTCGTTATGTCGCAATGGACCTCCGACTGGCTGTAAACAAGATGGTTATGGTTGGAGGGTTGAAATAAATTTATGCTTGGATGGTTGAAATTAGTTAAATTTTACTCAAACGAATTAATTATTTTCGTTTCTCCGTGGAGGTAATACCAAGCGCGGAGTTAAGTTCCACTAATATCAGTATAGCTGTTAGTTTGACATTCTGTGCGTGCCAGCTGAGTACTATACATTTCGCCAATGTCACGTTGTATGGAGAACATGAGAAAGAGTTTGCACGATACAGAACTCGTAAACTTATTTTTTTTTTGTTATTGTTACCATAGACCTGAATATTTGATATTAATTTCAGCTTGATACCGCCTTAAATAAATGTTAAAAGGTCTCGACAGACAGACAGACGGACAAAAAAATGATCCGTTTGTACCTTTTGAGATACGGAACCTTAAAAATGCATTGTTTTTCATAAAATTTATAAACGTCGATCTGATAGTGGATGTTTAAAAAAACAAAAGACGTCATACTAATATATTATGTACAGTGTATATTATAAACAATGATGATAGTAAGTACGCCAGCCCCCGTATATCTTATCGCGAATGCTTTTGAATTTTGTCAAAACATCGCGTGATTTAAAATTATTTTGTTGATAAATGATGTTGAGAGAGAAAGAGAGAGTGAGAGGGATTGGTATTTTTTTGAAAATGTGTAGTGTTACGACAATTATATATTTTGTTAGCTTAGCACTGTATACTGCATTAAACAGGGTAGGCATAGGGAACTTTGGAACCTGTATGCGGGATGCAAAAACTTATTTTTTTTCACTTTTTCAGGTATACCCGCAATCTGGTGGACGCCGGCAATGGAGCTTTCAACATCATGATTCTCTGCTGGGGTCCAGGACATGCCTCTGCTATTCACGATCACGCAGATTCTCATTGCTTTATGAAACTCCTTAGTGGCAGCTTAGAAGAAGTTAGGTAATACATTTTTTTTAATTCAACCTTCCCTCTGATTACGAGACATTTTTATAGGTCCACGCTATATTTATAGGGTAGGCAGAGGGAACCTAGTATCTAAGATAGTAAATAATATTAAAAATGAAAACAAAATTGTTTATTTAAAGGCACTCAATAACTCGTTATCTTGACGATAACAGTTTTGCTCATCTCTTGTATTAATAGCTGTTATCACTATGCAGTTAATGTTGAAAGCAAATAAATGACCACAATATGTTTTTATTCATTACAAATATATTAATTAAATATTTACAAATTAAAATTGTAAAATCTTATTATTAGCTACTCGCTGTATCACGCACATAGAAGAGTAGACAAAGGCAACTTGGAAACCTATTAAGACACGTCATTGAAAATAAAATATGTTTGTAAATATTATTAATATGTATTTTTAATCTATTCCAGATACGAATGGCCAAACAACGTCGAGCCGGAAGTGTTGAAAAAACTTAAAACACGCCCGACACGACGATGCTGTTCAGAGAGCGAAGAAATAAATGGAAATATAGAAGAACTGGAATTAAACGATGACCAAAACAACCGCCAAAATAACTGTCACAACTGTCAAAGTCAAAATCAAAATCAAAATGACGACAGACACTGCGAAAACGGTTACGATGCACAGAGTATGCAAGAAATTGGCAGGACTCGTTTAGAAGTGGATGATGTTTGTTATATCAATGGTAAGTTAAAAAAATGATATGTATTGTTATTTTAAAATATCAGAATATTCTCTGCATCGTGACGATAATGGCGCAGAGAGTTCCTCTAAATGACATAATACGTAGAACTGTTCGCAATCGAAAGGCAATGCAATCGTAGTATTTTTTTCATTAGACGCCACTGCTTAGAAGTTCTCTCACGCTTATCCGGCTAAACGAATAGAGCTAGGTTAGCGAATGAGGCTAAAGAAACCGGAGAGTATAGTTATTTATACATACACGTGTATCTTCAGTGGCGCAGGCGTGAAACTGTAAACACGACAGCTTGTGGGTTTGATTCACAGTCGGGAAAACGAAAAATATTCAAAGAGGCAAAGCGTAGCGTTGAGTTCAATCAACAAGCAATGCCTCCAGAATTTGGCGTAAAATTGATGACAGAAGTATATTAATGGGAAAGGATTGTCTTAAGATTAGGTTCCTAGGTTCCCTCGGCATACCATGTATATATCACTAGACTTATACAGCCCACAGAAAAGTCCTTGTTATTTCTCAAGTTATTTAACTTTAAGGTGAAGGTTAGGCATCCGATAAGCGGAGTAAATAAACTTAATTGTAAACACTTCATAACAAATACTATCATTATAGTTATTACAAATGTTAACTCCATCTTAGTACAGTTAAAAGGTTTGTCTGTACACGAATAGTACACGTTCTATTCCTAATAGGGGATTACCTATTTCTTTTGTCTTCTTCATTCGCTTAGATAAAATAGATAACGGAAGTAAGCGTACGAAAAATTCAGCTTCACGCTGTATCCCGCACACAGCAGGATAGGATACTAGTCACGCGCTGTGTTACTGAGTGTTAAATTTTATTAAAAAATCTTAAATTTCCAATTTTCTTTTCACAGATGCCCTCGGCTTACATAGAATGGAGAATCCATCGCATGTTGATAGCGCTGTATCATTACATCTGTACTGTCCGCCCTTCGACAGTTGTCGGGTATTCGATTCCCGTACGGGCAAGCCGACCGAAGTCCAAGTTATATTCTGGTCAATGTATGGAAAGAAGATTAAAAAGGTAAATTATATTATAATATATATTATTTATTTCAATGTGTGACGGGTATAACATTTTTTTTTTATTATTATTATTATTTTTTATTTTTTATTTGTGACTGCGCTTATCACACGTGTTTTCTTACAAACTCTCTTCTCGAATTTTTTTTTAATTATTAATTTATTATTATTTATTTCAGCACTACAGAGACTATTTACTCTATTATTATATCTAATTTTCTTATCTTATACCTATATATAAATTACATTATTGTTTTTATATATACAACCAATACCTATTATGAAAAAATATTATTTTTAACTTATGAAACATTTGATTTACATTATGAAATAAAAGATAAATATAGAAGTTAGTATTAGAACAAAATATTATTTTTGTTTTATTAAAAAATACTCGATATTTTATGGCTCCAGAGTTCCTTATGAGAATCGTTTCGTATATTTTGCATCTTATTGATGTTTTTACAATAAGAAGTATAGACAGTTAAATACTGTCCCATTAAACGAATGCCTCTTTAATTCTAAATATAATATTTTTAATTTTACATTTCAGGTCTTAGAAGCTAATCCAGCTGACAGTTAAGAGCAATCGAAGATGACTGAACAGGATATAATAGATTATGTTATGTTAATATATCTTAAGATAATATTAAATTTGTAATCTGTATGTTGTATTTTGACATATAAATATAATTTTTGACGTATTTGCTAATTCAATCAATGTTTTTTTTTAAATTTATAAATAAAAATAAATACAATTACAAGAAAAGAAATACAAATATATTATTTAATTTCGTTGTATACTTCTTATAAATTTTATGTATATCACGTATATACAGATTCAGAAAAAATTAATAATTTGTTATATAAAAATGGCTATATACTTGTTAAGTAAAATTCTTAAATTAAATATATTTTTTAGAAAAAACTAATACATATTTTTTTCTTATATTTTTTATAAGATCGATACCCCACTTTTGACCAAAATTGTGTGGCTCAGAGGAGATTTTCGCGATGTGCTGTTTTTCACATTATTAACAAATAAAGATTTTGGATAACTTTTATCTACTGATGTAATTGAGGCCAGTTGTGGCGAAGGTGCACAAAGTGTGCTGCGAAATCGACTGGTAATGGGTTCGATATCCACTCGAGGAAAGGAAATATTTATTTAAATTTATAATTTCATTTCTTCGCCCTGGTGTCGAGACAAAGTGCGGCGTTGAGTTCTGCCACTCAACATGCCTCCAGAATTCGGCAGAAAGTGGGAAACGAAGTGTCTTAACACTAGGTTCCTTTTGCCTACACTGCTGTGTGCGGCATACAGCGGGAAGCTCATTTAATTTCATAATTGTAGAGATTTTTTTTCGCAAAACACACATCAATATGTGTCCAGATCTCAGATCTCTGATCTCTCTCTAAATAAATAAAAACTCAGGTATATATTTTATATTTGCTTTATTATTATAAATATTTACAAATAATTTATTTATTACCTTACATATCTTGTTTTCTTTTAGATTCTGTTCAGTTCCAATTTTGTATATCACATACCAATCAAGGCTACGACAAAAGATAGTCTGTATTAATAAGTTCTGCACATACAGAATTATTTTTTCTAAACATATTATTTATTCTCATATTCAATTTTATAACAGACTAAGCAGGGAATTATACTGGAGTAGGTTTACTTCGTTACGTTTCGTCAGTTTGATTAATTTGTCTACTTTTTCCCATGGGAGGAACAGTTTCAAGCCGTCTCTTTCAGCTGTGGATTGAACAGTCTCTCTAACGCATCCCGCATTGCACATAAAATCACAGGTTTGTGTATTTGCATTAAAGTGCAATCCTTCAGCGCAAACACCGAGAACCTTTTTATTGCCTTCACAACGCCAGAATTTGTCACAGTCAGTTTCGTGGGCCCAATGAGGAACGTGACATTGTAAGGCACAGGGATCACTTCCATCAGGAATTGTTGGTGGGGATTGTGTTGTTACATCGGGCGCAGCAGTTGTTCCAGGTGGTGCCACGGTGCTGGGTACATCAGTAGGGACTGGAGCGGCAGTGGTGCCAGGTGGTGCTATGGAGCTAGGTGCATCCGTAGGGACTGGAGCGGCAGTAGTTCCAGGTGGTGCTATCGAGCTAGGTGCATCAGTAGGGACTGGAGCAGCAGTGGTGCAAGGTGGTGCTATGGAACTAGGTGCATCAGTAGGGACTGGAGCAGCAGTGGTGCCAGGTGGTGCTATGGAGGTAGGTGCATCGGTAGGGACTGGAGCGGCAGTAGTTCCAGGTGGTGCTATGGAGCTAGGTGCATCAGTAGGGACTGGAGCAGCAGTGGTGCAAGGTGGTGCTATGGAGCTAGGTGCATCAGTAGGGACTGGAGCAGCAGTGGTGCAAGGTGGTGCTATGGAGCTAGGTGCATCAGTAGGGGCTGGAGCATCAGTGGTACCAGGTGGTGCTATGGAGCTAGGTGCATCGGTAGGGGCTGGAGCAGCAGTTGTTCCAGGTGGAGCTAAGGTGCTTGGTGGATTTATTGTGATTGGTGTTCCAGTTGTTCCCGGTGACGCTGTAGGGCTACTACTGCTAATTTCACATTGAGCTTCGCTAGGCCAAGTACATTTCTGAAATAATTTTTTATTACAGTTTTATTTGAAATGTTATGGTTTTCATATTTAAATATTAGGATAATGAAAAAGGTAACTCACTTGAAGAGGGTAAGAGAAGTGAGTCCCTGGTGCACAATCCCTTATTACCGGTCGTCCATGTGTACATTGGTAGTATTTACTACAGTCTGATTCATGTGGTAGAAGGTGTTCAATGCTATAATCGTCGGGACAACCATAAGGATTCAA
>JAEBDU010000023.1:437726-455858 GCA_016802625.1 Heliconius numata
GAAAAGGAAGAATAAATTGCTATATCATCGAGTCCCTTCTGTCTACTTCGTAGTTATTATTGTATTTACCATTTTTTACCGTTTCAGCCATAACAAAAAATCTGACAAAGAGACCCAATCACCAGTGCTGAAGATATTTAAAGATATAATGCTGAAGGAGAAAACGTAAGAGCTTTAGTTTTTTAAGGAATCACATAATCATTTTTATGGCAAATTACGTGCCATAAACATTTTAGACAATCGTTGAGCGAATGTAAATCTAACAGAATATGGGTTCGATTCCCACTTAAGGAAATAAAATACATAAACGTAGAGTTCCTCTACTCAGCACGCAATTCCTCGGAAATTCGTCGGAATACTCTGCCATATGCGTGAAGCAGCGTGAAACTGAAAAAAAATTAAACTATTTTCGTTAAACCACTAAGCTCCCTCTGCCTACCCTGGTGTGCGCGGGATACAGCGTGAAGCTGATGTGATTTGATTTTTATTTTCGTTATTTCATATCCAAACGACCCTGGTAAAATTAGAAATATTATAAAAGAATATTTTTATTTTGATGATTCAAAATATTTAAATCATATTTTAAATTTACAATGTATGAATTTCAGTGATCCAGAAAAAGTTACTCTGTTAAGGGACAAAAAGAAAGAGAAGCGGAGAAAATCATATTCTGAATCGCGTTCGAAATCAGATCAAGTAAATATAATTTTTATAATTAATTTTAGGAAACCCGACGGTTCGCAGTTTGCAGTAATCCGTGGTCAGTCTTCCCGTGATCATGGACGACTGTAAAGTGTTCGAAATGTTTCTAAATCATCGGGTGGCACAAGAGCGACTGTAGAGGCGACAGTTATGGGTTCGATGCCCACTCCGGGGATTAAAATATTTAATATTTTAATTTCTTTGCTCTGGTAACGAGGCCAAATCCGGCGTCGAGTCCACCACTCAAAACGTAATGCCTTGAGAATGCGACAGAAAGTGTGTGTGGTAACGGAGTGTCTTAACAATAGCCTTTATCTATTTTCTCTGCTATGTGCGGGATTCAGAGTGACGCTAATAAAAATAATAAAAAATAATTTTAAAATAATAGTTATATTCAAACTTTTTAACTATCGAAATTAAACACCGCACCTCGTCTCGCTAGAGCGGGAAATTGAAAATAGTTTAATTCTTCAATACATTCATGGGATAAATATCTACTCCCCATGAGACTTTTATACACACTTGCCTGACTTAGCTATCTTTATATATAATTTTAAATAATATTATTATATCTAAACGGCGTTCAACCCCACAACTCGCTTTTACAATCTTGCATCAGGTACTTTAAAAATAAATCATATATCAATTCCATAGTAACTGCATAGAGGATGAAACGCATCCTGTCTGTATTCGAATCTATCTGTGTGCACTTAGTTGAGTGCGTTTCAGAAAAGATTTGCATACATATAGGTATGCGAGTTTTACTATATTTCAAGATATTGAACGTCTGGATGAATTTATTTGATTTTTAGTCACGTTATATTAAAATACTTCCGCTCCCACTCTCTCTGCCGAATTCTGGATGCATAGCGTGTTGAGAAGCAGAACTAAACGCCGCGCTTTGCCTCGTTATCAGTACAAAAAAAAATAAAATATCCAAGTATTTCATTTTATCGAATCCAATCGAATCCACGACCGTCGCGTTTACAATTGCATTTAACTATCTCCATTCCTCATTTAGCAGGGCAGAGACTGCCTGGTGTCGAGACACTTAATTCGCCACTTTCTCTTCGAATTCGAAACGTTGCGTGAATAGATAGTGTTTTTATTCTTTCACTCTGCATCACAAATATACCACTGTGGCTGAGGGAACCTAATGTAAAGTCACTCCGTTGCCCGCTTTACGCATAATTTTAGAGATATTGCGTGTTGAGTAGCAAAACTCAACACCTTGCTTTATTTTGATACCAGAGTTGCTTTAAGACTTTCAAACTGGACTAACTTATTTTTATAGAAATCCTACGATTCGAGTAGTACGGATGTATACAGAGCGAGACCAACTAAGATTACTGTACAGGATATCCAGGAGGACAGAAATGAAGGATTGGATAGAAATATAGGGAAAGTTAGTGTTTTAAAAATATTAAAAATATGATATGTGTAAATTAAGTTAAGTTCGGCGTTAAGTTACGCCACTCAACACGTAATGTCTCTTGGGTTGAATATGGAGAAAGGAATGTCTTAATATTAGCTCCTTACGGTCTATATGAAGCTACAATTTTTTAGATAATAGATGAATTATTTTCATTTCCTAGCTCTGGTAACACGGGGCGTTAAGTTCCGCTTCTCAAGGCGTAATGTCTTAAAAATTGGGCAAACAGTGGGGAACGGAGCATCTTAACACCAGGTTCCCTGTACTTATCCTGCTTTAATCGGGATATAATGTGAAGCTAAAAACACTTACAGTTTTGTTAACCATAATGTAGAATAGCAATTTATAATATTAAAAATGCTTACAATTTGTCTTATTTTATTTATTTTAATTCGTTTTTGTTTATTTATTATTAATATTTTTAAAAAATCTTAATACTTTCAGCCCTATCAAAATGAGAAGAGAGAAAGCTGGTGGCTTTGGGTATGTATGTTGTGTGTATCATTTTTTTTTTAATTCACGCTCTATTGCTTAGCAGGGCAGCAGAAACAAACTAGTGTCAAGGCATTCCGTTCCCCACTTTTCTCCGCCCAAACTTCAAACTTCAAAAAGAAATTGCCTAAATTTTAGCAAAAATAAGATATTGAAGTATATTATATACACGAGGTATATACGAGGTGCCTATTTTCTGTTTATCTTCAGTTAACTGTGGGTCCTATTCCCACCCGGTGGCATATTGTTTTTTTACTTCCTCGCTGTTATAGCAAGACAGAACGCGGCGTTGAGTTGCGGCCGCTCAACATGCATGTCTCGAAAATTGGGTTACATTCCTTCTGCCTCCCATTCAACTTATACTCTAGTACAATCTTAATAGATTTTCATCAATCTGTGAAATATACAAATTATAGGGAGAGAGTCCAAAGAAAAAGAAAACTGATGATACCTGCTCGTGTGTGTCTTGCGCGTGAGTTTTTTTCATTGTCTATATTTTTTTATATTATTCTATTAAAAGATTTAGTATATAGAGTATATATATTTGAACGTATCGGGAATCAAATCCGCGTATCTTGGAAACCGTCCAAACGCTCTGGCCACTACACTAAACATGCTTGTAACAGCCTCATTCAATAACGAATATTTAGATTTTTTTTCGATAGTGAAAGGTATGCAACTTGAGGAGCAATAGTGTAAACAGCACTTAAATTGATTAAACTATTTCTGATATTAGCGTGCTCAAATGCACAGACAAACTAACAAACAGACAAATAAAAAAAAAACATTATTTTGGGTTCTGTTACATTGATACTTCTTCCCAATAATGGATTATAATTTTATTATATGTATAGATTATATATATATTTATTTTATTTCATACGTTTCAGGTTAAAGAAGATAATAACGTCCGAATATACATGCATCATTTGTCTTCTCCTTCTATTCTCTATTTCGGTTGTGGTGATATTTGTTATGGTATTCAAGATACCAGACACAAGCTGCTATGAACAGAATGTCAAGACAAAAGAGAAGAGACAGCTCACGGACAGCTATGGATATCCAGTGTATACTGAAAGGTAATAATTTTTATAATATTACCTAAAATAATTTTAGCGTAAAGGTATTTCATCTCGTTCTCTTCTCTCTTCTTCTCGTCCTAAAATATTGTTCTCTTCTTATGGTTAAAATATTTGTTTTTTTTTGCAGGAATAAATGGGACAGTGGAGTAGCAAGTAGTATGCATTACAAGGATTTACCATCAGGTAAGAAATTAGACATACTAAATGGGTCAGGAGTTAAGACTGAAGACAAGTTATTTTGTGATAATATACCTATAATTTATGTAAATTTTTGGATATTTTTCCTGATTATTTGATTCAATTAAGGCAAAATTGTCTTATACGAGTTCCTTTATTTTTGTATTACGGAACCCTAAAAACTAAATACAGTACAACAACAGCACTTAAATAAAAGCTTGAAACATATTATTTTCTTTTCAGAATACGTAGGCGATGCAGTAAAAAGATCGGTAAGTGATAAGTTGCATATTAAAATTTTTTTAGCTGCACGCTGTAGCCCTCATATACACGTAGCAGGCACCTAGTGTTATAACACTCCGTTCCCATTATGACACATCTTTCCTACATTTTTATAAGCCATATTTATATAAATTAGAATGCACTAGAGTTTGAATCTGTGCCTCTTGGACGATTTCCAAGAGGCGCGGGCTCAAATCTTTATACGTTTTTAAAATGGTATCTTTTAATTTAAATTATCCGCAGCTTGCTACGAATGTAGGACACTCTGTATAATGCTTTTGACATTGAATGTAATTCAATGCCATTCTATTTACTTATTTTATTTACTGTCGTAGCCGCGTGTAAAAGTTAGTAAAATATAAAGAAATCTTAAGAGAGAGGCATTGATTGCTTCGTGGCACAGTCTAATAGCGTCCGTACGGTTGTCGGTTCGATTCTCACTCGAGGAACTGAAATATTTAATATTTTTATTTATTCGCTCTTGTGAGAAGACGAAGCGTGGCGTTGAGCTCCACCAGTCAACAGTCTCGAAAATTTGGCTTTGCTTGGGGAACCGTCTATTATTAGCTTCC
This sequence comes from Heliconius numata, assembly GCA_016802625.1. Lineage (NCBI taxonomy): Eukaryota > Metazoa > Arthropoda > Insecta > Lepidoptera > Nymphalidae > Heliconius > Heliconius numata. Next base: position 442,466 of record JAEBDU010000023.1, read on the forward strand.
CTTTTAAGTTAAAGAAAAGAAAATCTCTTAGGAAACAAAAATGGTAATAAATTTTCGAATTCAAAACCCCTTTTGGGACGACATTTATCTTTCAAACAAAGTAGTTACTTCTCATTACGTTCAATTTAGAGGATATAACTTTATTGTCGGTCACAATATACCTTTGTCTTATCTCGTGACTTATTGTTTATAGATAGAGATTGTTTTTCGGTTTCACGGGGTATCACGCATATAGCGGGAAAGCAGAATATCACGCATATAGCGAAAAAGCGGAAAGGCTATGTCAGTCAGTGCGGGGAAATGAAAATATTTTTTTCTACTGATTGTATTTTATACTGAAAACAATGACAGGCTATGAACCCACTACCCCTTTCCCGCAAGTCAGCTAAATCATTGTAGGTACATCTGGGTACCTAATACGCAGCAATATGAATATTTTTTTTCAGACAGACCGAGCTACAGAGTATAAATTTTAGTTGCCTTTTTTTTCTCATCACAGGCGGCCTTTGTTCACTGATGTATTAGTCGGGGTAGAATTTTGAAGTTTTTAATTTTTTTTTATTTTTTTGCTTTTTGTTTGTTGTTATTATTGTTTGTGGGGTTTTTTTTTGTAATTATATATGAACATACATACGCATATCAATTTATATATATATATAGATGTGTAGAGGTAAGTGCGTTTCGTTTTTAATTTAACAATCGGTTAGACCAATGGGCAAAGTGAAAAAGTGAGAAGGTTGTGGATTCGATTCCCATCTAATATATAATTGGGGGAATGAATTGATTATACCTTTCGATATCTACTGATGAAAAACGTGCTTTCTATCTTCACACTGAGGCCGTCGTGGAGCAGAGGCAGACGCGTGTCACTGTATACGCGATGAATGTGGATTCGATTCCCACTCAGGGATATGGAATATCTAATATTTTCATTTTCTTGCTCTAGTAACAAGGCGAAGCGCGGCGTTAAGTTCCGCCACTGAACACGCAATGCACGCGGAATTCGGCGGAAATTGGGGAATGGAAGTGTCCTAATGGAAAACACAAGGTTCCTAAGTTCCCTACCTTACTTCTGCCTACGTGCTATATGTGGGATACAACGTGAAGCTATACGAGTATTCACAAAGTATTCCACTCTCCGTTCCCCTCGAACCGCCCAAACTCTCAACAATGCGTTTTGAACGAAGTGCTGAACGGGGCTATGAAAATGACAGGGGCAAGGTCACGTTCGCAGTCAGATATTATATCATACTTATAATTTAAATATAGCTTTGTAAATATTTTTTTAAATAATTTTGAATTACATACCCAGGAGAGAATAGAACCTTAGACTACCGTCATAGACAAATAAACCATTTGGTAAAATTTAAAATACAGTCCTAAGGGTAGCTGCGCGTTATAAATATTAATATATTGTTCCAATGGGGTTACAAGAATCAATTGAAATGTATACGCTTTTATACAGGGTGTGTGAATATTTGTTATTAAAATTTATATATTTTTATTTTATAAGCTGTTTCACGCATATAACAGAGATAGAGAACCTACTGTTTAAACACTCCGTTGCCCGTTTCGAGACTTCACCGCGCGCCCGCAGTGAAGATTGAATTTACAATCATCGCAATTCAGTCACGTGTCGTCCTATTCCACCACGTCGGTCTTTTGAATTAGAATTTTTAATATTAGTCAAATATTTTCTTTATCTCAACTTCTAATGTAAAAACCTAGTGTTAAGCACTCCATTCTCACTTAAAGAAATATATCATTGTTGTATTGTTGGATGTGAGAAGGCAACGCCGCGATTTGTAAGCTAAGAAATTAATATAACACAATTTTTTATTACAAGTGCAGTCAGATACTGTCCCTCTTAAATAATAACTTAGAACACCCTATATACCCTATAGAACAGTAACAAATCATACTAAGTCTTAGCTTGTAAACTCACCCGACTTTGCGTGATTTGTTGTATGAAGGAACTCCTTTTTTAGAGTTCCCTTGAGTGTTACGACATTGGTTGCCACGCTAGTACTGAATATTTGGTTTTTCTTGTGTATATAGATGTATATAAAAAATAAAAGAAATTTGACATGTAAGTAGTAGGTTAGGAAGTGTTGGGGAGATAAGAGATGATTGCACGAAATTCTTACCAGAACGGGAAGAAACGGGTTTATTTCCATTTTTCCAACATAGTTGCGAATGACGATTTGTTATAAATTATCAAAATCAGCTTCACGCTGTATCCCGCACACAGCAGGGTAGCAGAGGGAACCTAGTGGAAAGACGCTCCGTTCTCCACTTTCTGCCGAATTCTGGAAACATTGCGTGTTGAGGGGCAGAACTCAACGCCGCGCTTTGCCTTGACACCAGAGCGAAGAATATAAATTATAAAGGATCATTTTTCTTTATTTTTATGCACGGAACACGTATAATAATATAATAATGTCATATATTGATAACGGTTTTTCTCCCGCAAGTCTCACTAAACTCTAACTTAGCCACTGTACGTTTTTCAATAAGATGGAATTAGGATTGTGTTCCTATTGTGGCGTGCGGCTTTATCGCTTTGATAGTATTTGTTTGTGTCATTCTTAATAAATAGCGTTTTACTTTACAACGATAATTTCATTATTTATTTTGTTTCAAAAAATCAATTTTTCATTTTTGTTTCTCTTTTGTTTTAATTATATTATACTTTTATAGAGTAGTTAAAACTGTGCTTGTATTTAAAATGACAAAAACACTCTGTATAATTGAAATATCAACTTTTATTATAACTAGTTTAGTAAGCAATATTAGGGTTAATATAACAGTGGACTCAAGCCGTTGTTTAAGTACATAAGTGAATGTTTTAATTTAATTCAAGCAGAAAGTACTGTGCTAGCGATGTAGCCACAATTCACTGCCACTTTCAACTGACTAGCTTACGAAAAGCTATGGCATCGCCCTCTCACTGGATTGCGAAATGAAAGTGATTTATACCCCGTATACTTTATAGGTCTCGCGGCGTAAGGTGACAGATTGTAGAAGAAAATCCATTACAAAGCGAATCCGCTGTGTATTTGTATTGAAAATTATGATATAGTGTCGGAGTGGAATAGCGTTGACTGTACTCGTGGTGGTTGTGGGTCGATTTCCAGTCGGGGTAATCCTATACTACTTCTTACTAATATTTTAAATGTGAAAGTTTGTGAGGATGGATATTTGTTCCACTTTTACGCAAGAAGAATTGAATGGTTATAGATTAAATTCTACATTAATATAGCTTATACATCAAAATACCACATATACTATAGGTTAAGTAATTTTAAGTAATTTGGCTATATTATAACAACAAGTGTAAGCGGGTTTAGGTTGCTAATATTAACAAAGACCAAAAGAGAAAAATTGGGAATAGAGTGCCGTAACACTGGATGGAGCCTCCATCTACCTATTTCTACAATGTGCGGGATACAGCGTCAAGCTAAAAACATACACAAAGCTAGAATTGAACCCACGACTATCAGTTTCTCTATCCCAGCCCTTTCCATCCCTTATCCTAGTAAAACTATCCAGTTATTAGTTTTAATAGGTACTCTCTTGATTGGAGAGAGTCCCGTTGCCTTTAATAACACAAAGACTACAAAAAGACCACCGTCCACGGCCGCGACAATGCAGGCCGCGGGCGCCGTGTAGATTAAAATACTGCCTAGGGTTGGTTACTGAGAGCTAGGGTGGAAGTTTTTATTAAAAAATGAAGGAATGCACGGATTTGAAGCTGCATATGCTTGCTGCATATGCATGGTTGTGAATTCGCAAGCATATGCATGCTTGTGAATTCGTTTTAAGCTGTTGGTCATGTAATATATAGGTAAATTGAATTGTACATAGTATCCGTCGTGGCATGGTGGCTCAAGGGAGGGCGAGGGAACGAAATGTTTGTTTTTTTTATTTTCTCGTTCTGGCTAACATGTAGTTCTCAACATGCAAGACCTCAAAATTCGGTGAAAAATGCCGAACGGAAGTGTCTTAATGTCTTCACACTAGGTTCCCAGGCTCCCTTTGGGAGCTCCCTCTGTCCCAGGCCCTGCTATATGAGGTATATATCATAGCAGGGCAGAGGCTCGAGAGAAATAGAGTTAATAATCATACCCTCAAATGGAATCCAACCCACAACCCTCATTTACAGTTAGATACTCCCTCACTGTACAACAATGGCCATATATAGAAAATCATATTTTAATTTCATTAAAAAGATATCCTAACATTTTTTTAAATCTAAATTCAATATTGTTAGAACTTTCGTACTAACTTTTAACGACTGTCCTACGGGAAACGTTTGATTATCCGGGATAAAGAATTTTGTATGGTTAGTTTAAGTTTTTTATTTTATTTTCACCTTTTATCCCGCATATACAGTTAGGAACACTGCAGTGGGAATCTAGGGTCAAGATTCTCCTTCTCGGTATACTGCGTGTTGAGTGGTTGACTCTTTGTCATGCTATTAGAGCGGGATAATGATAGTAACTTATTCCCTCGAATGGGATTTGAACCCGCAGCAATCGCGTTTACAATCAGCCGTTGTACCACGGCTGGCTCCCTCACTTTCCCTACCACAATACAGTCTAGAGTACAGTGAAAGGTCAACTCTGAACAGAACCTTCAATTTGTAATATAAATATCTCTATTGAAATATTTTTTTAAATAAAAATATTGCTGGCACTAACAAAAGATTCGACGGTCCATAAAAAATAGTCTATTCATTTCACTCTTACAGACTTGCCTACCTTCTTATTGTGGTACAGGGGCTGGTTGATAATAATGTTTCATTGTTTATTTTTAGTATTCCGCAGTATGTGGACGCGTTTCTAAACTCATCCTTCATACATTCTGTTATTTGATACAGTCACTCATTCATACATGATATAGATTTTCAATTGACTGGTATAGATTTTCCGATTTTACTCCCACGGTACTTTACGTGTTACATGAAGAAAGTTTTCTATGTAGTCCATTTTTCGTCTACTTCCTTAGACATTTTGTGGGGGGCATAAGTTAGTAGTACTTTGTCTACATATTTTTGGGATATATACCTTAAGGAAATAGAGAAAATCCAGTGATAAATCACTATGTTTTTTTTTAAATTAAATTTATACATTATTTTAGAAAGAAGTGTCTTGATAATAAGTTCTCTCTGAATAGATATGAATAGATACATATATACATGAGTATTTTTCATAAGCGTTATTTGGATTTGCTACCATTACATTAGTTTTTCACAATTACTATTAATTATAAATAATTTAAAAAATAATTATACGGAATATTTAAAGCATGAAATATTCTCACACTGCGATTTTTTCTTATCCATTGAACCTTAAAAGGCATTGATGGCTATATGACATTGAAAGTAACATGATGGGGTTACGTATTAAGAATTAAAACAATTGACATATTAATGGTGGAGTTGAATTGCTATCGGGGCTGAGTGATAATGTAGACATATTTGTAGGTTCAATTCTCACTGGAGGTGATCATTTTGTTTGAATTACTTTAATTTTTTCATTACAATAAGGATTTCTAAGGGCGGCAACAACGACATCGAAAAAAAAGGGTGTCTTTACAGTATCTTTTCTAAATGCTTAAAATATGTGAATGTTTATGTTTATGATTTAATACCCTATAATTTATTACTCTAAATTAAATATTTTTATTTCTCCCTTATTCTCTTCTCTTCTTAAATTTTTTTATACTCCCTTATCAAGAATGACTTGATGCGATGTCTCTAAAATTGGAGAATATATGGGGAACACAAAGCGTGAAATCGAAAAATATTTTAAAAATTATTAAGCAACAGCCCCCTAGACTATATCATAATGAAGACTACAAAAATATGTACCTTACCACAGACGTTGGTACATTAAAGTACTGGTATTATTGCACCAGACGCTAACTTGTGATGCACTTTTGAGATAGCTGAATACATTTTTAAATGACTATAAATGGTTTTTTTTTTACTTTTAACATAAAAATAAATAACTATAATGTTAAATTAAAGTTACTCCCACAATTAGCTAAATAGGTTTTTTTTAGATTCCCGTTGTACCCCACATATAGCGGGCAGAAGGAAGTATTAGGAGACTACGTTCCTTACCTTTACCCAATTTTTGGGGCATTTTGTATTAAAGGATGGAGCTTAACGCCTTATGTTTTATAATATGCTATGTTTCTAGATAAAATATCTGAATATACCTTTTGTGCATAGTAATGCTTGCACAGCAAGATATGCGATCTAATCGCCTTTCAGTGCTCTTTAAAATGTGTTTAAGGAAAAATCTTACTATTTTTAATTCTATAATATAAACCACATAATTATTTAGCAGGGATAGCTAGTGTTAAAACACTGTTTCCCCTTTCTGTGTAGTTTTTGAGATATTGTGTATTCAGTGGCAGAACTCAACGCCGCGCTTTGTCGTCTAACAAGAGCGAGTAAAACTAATTAATTAATTCTCTCGAATGGGAATTGAAACCACAACTAACAGCTTACAGTTGAACGTTGTGCCACTATGCCATACATATAAAGATATTTATATTTTAAATATATATTGCTTTTATTTACTATTTTTAGGTAAAATCGATATCTGGGCCATAAATTAATTAGTAATTACACTGTGCATCCATTAACCACCTGCTACTTGCTAGTACTTAAGTAAGGGCGCGCATACACTATTTTTATGTTACTTTATTTTTTTTACCGCATAAAGCAGAGTAGATATAAGAAACTTAGTGTTAAGGCCCTCTGTTCTCCCGAATCTGCCCGAATTCATAAACATAGTGGCGGAATAATTATTACCCCAACTGGGAATGGAACTCACAACAGTCACGTTCCAAATTATCTAATCTTTTTTTTTTATAGATAAACAGTAATTTACAGACGTCAAAAGCGAGCAAAGTCATCGGTAATAACTAGTAACAAAACAAAACCATTCACATCTGTCTATCCACACGCCTACTCCCCAAATCCCCTAAACACGTGTATATTTATGTATTCAACAATTGTTCCGAAATTGCGATTCGAGTCGAGATTAATTACTTAAATAGAATCGTTTCATTCAAACGTCCTGTAAATTAGTAGCGACGTAGGTTTTCAGTTTATATATATTTTCATTTCTTGACTCTGCTAACAAGACAAAGTGCGGCGTTCCGCCAATCATCACGCAATGTCTCAAAAATTGGGCGGAGAATGATGAACGGAGTGTCTTAACACTCCACCTAACCTTCTTTGGCTTAATAGTTCCCTTTTAAGAGAAGGAATATAAACTGGCTTCCCTCTTAAACTCATGTACTAAAATCATAATGATGTTAGAGGCATCGTAGCGCGGTAGCACAGCGTCTCATTGTAAACGCGACGGTTATAGGTTCGATCCCCACTCGTGGGATTGAATTATTTTCATTTTCCCGCTCTAACAAAACAAAATCCGGCGCTAAGTTCCGCTACCTCAACGGACAGTGTTTCGAATTCGGATGGAGAGTAAGGAACGGAGTGACTTATTTTAGGATAATAATTATATAATCTTCTTTCAAAAAGTGTGAAGGTAAAATAAGCTATTCCTAAATATGACTAGTAGTCCTGAAGGTAGTAGGTTCAATTTTCACTCAGCAAATTTTCTTATAAACTCTGAAACAACAATTAATACAATTTATCCAAAAACAATAAACAACATACATTTAAATGCTATATTGCTATTTCTTTCTAACCTATAGTGTGTGAGCGAGACGCGATGATTTAATGGTTGCGTACGTCACATGTTAGTAATGATGGCTTAATTTGAAAATTGTTAAGGGCAGGCTCTTTTATGAATTAACTTTTAATTATTGCAATAATATTTCATACAACAAGCGTGGGACTAGAAAAGTGAGTTTTGTGGGTTTGATTCCCATTCGGGGGTAATGTGATAATGAGGCAAAACGCGGTGTTGAATTTCGAAATGTCTCAAGAATGCGGCGGAAAGTGCCGTCTTAATAGGAACGGAGTGGCTTAACACTAAATTCCCACTGCCTACCCAGCTGAGCGTAGTAGCTTAAAAAACATATTATCAAACGAAATCAACTTCCCCTTAAACTTCTCTAACTTCATTATACAACAATGTACATATTTAGTTCGATACTACAGTTGTAGCTAATTTATTACTATGGAATTGAACCCACTGCCTTTTAAATATCAATTTTCATATTAATATTAAACATTGTATTTGACGTAGGAATGGGATTAATTTATTATTGAATATTTAAGTTCTCTTTCTTTTAGCTGGTTAGATATGGCTAAGGAATTTACAGGTTCGAATTCAATAATTCTTTTTGGATTGGATAGTCCATTTATATGGGAAGGCTATAGTCTATATTGCGGGTAGCCAGGGAGAACGAAGCAAATTCTACAGTCTCCACATTCTATTTTCGTCTCTTTCGTCCACTGTCGTCATCCGCTTGACAAATGCTCTCAGGGTCATGCTTGATCTTCCTTCAGCATCATTGATTCTCATAGGTCAACAGACGTCCCCCTACGCCTATTACTTTTATTTCTTTCATAAAAAATCAAATATACAAAGAATTTTCTCTAATTAACTACAACTTTATGAGCTTTTAATTGAACTGGCTACCATCAACCAGTAATTCACTGACCACTTAGCTAGATAGGTAAACAGGTGACTTAACTGAGAAAGTTGAAATTACATAAATATCCCAGTCTAATAGGGCGATGAGGATATTGTCATAGGACATAGGAGGTAGCGTTTGAGAGTAAATTTATTGTATAAAAAAGTTACTTTTGGTATTTATATATAGTTAGTGACCCAGTTTATGTGTCATAATTGAAATATTATTTACTTAAAGCAGTTAAAGAAAATAATATATCCGACAAATCGTCGTAGAAAGATATCTTAGCGATATTAACAGAATAAAATGCTACTCTACACCTAAATATAAAAATAATATAATTTTTAAATAAAAATATTTTCAAAAATATATATAATGTTAAAAAATATTGTTAAACCCGCTAACGCCTTTACAATATACCAACACAAACTCTTAAAGACCCTCGCATTTTCTATATTAACCCTTCACAATAAATATGTCCGACGTTTATTTAAAAGTATCCAGGTGTGTTCAGACGCGAGTTATGCAGCTATTTAGTTTTAAATTATGTTTTAATTTTACAGCCTCATTTGTTATGTTATTTATCCCTTTTTTAATGGCTTCACGCTGTTTCCCGCTACATGCTTAGGGTGGGCAGAAGGAACATAGTGTTGAGACACTCCGTTCCCCGCTCTATGAACTCCGCTCGCAATGCCTCCGAAAATAAGTGTAGAGTGAGGAACGGTGTCTTGGGTCTTGACGTTACCTAGGCCCCCCTTTTTATAATTAGTTTTAATTTTTTTATAAGAAATGCCTTCTATTGAGCTACAACACTGAGAAAAATAAACACTAGCATATGTGTACAATTGTATTTGCCAATTTTTTTTTAAATTTTGACATTAAATACTAACTTCTACATGCGGTTTAACTCGCATTCTAACATGGAATAACTATTCTCAATGTCCAAGGTAACACACCCTGTGGCCTCCATAAACAAACAAACTGCTTATTAAATTAATATAGAAGTACCTGTAGATTGTTAATTTTGTGGTTTTTCTATTTCTAGAACATCTTAGACGTCATGGAGAGCGGAATAAGCGGAGACCTGGCCAGTGCGTTGGACAGTGATAAGATTGTTGAAGGTCAAAATAGTGAGAGACTTCGGGGTGAAAAAAATATTGATATTAATTAAATATATTTTTTTAGTTTCACTTTGTATTCCATATATAGCAGAGTAGGCAAACCTGAGAACCTAATATTAACACACTCCATTACGCATTAAGACATTTTTGTCACCCCCATTCCACCCAGACATTGCGTGTTGAGTGACGGAATTAACACCGCACTTCCTATTTGCTTCGCTATCACAGCGAAGAAATGAAAATATTAAATATTTAATTTCGCCGTTAGGAATCGAACCCACAACCGTCGCGTTAACAGTTTCACGCTGGTGCTCTTACGTCACGACCGCCTCTTAGCGTTTGCATGTTGAGTAGTGGAACTCTACGGTGGACTAGTAACCCACAAATATGAAATGATTTATTATAATTAATCATTATAAAGACATAAATATGTTTAGCTGCACACCTTGCTACTCATCTGGCAGAGAAAGCAGATAAAAATTAGTGTCAGGACTCTAATCTCACACTCTGTTCTCAGCTTTCCATAATTTAATAAAGTACATGATGAGCGGTGGAACTTAATGGTAAAAAAACCATGTGCCCATCAGAACACACAGTATGCGATTGTAAATATAATTATGTTCGAATTCAATAAGGAAGAATGGTTGAATACCGTTTGTTGTTATTCCCCCGCCCGAAAACCGATGAATAAAGTGCTGTATCGAGTTCTGCTATTCAACACGTAACGTCTCGAAGATTCGGGAACGGAGTGTTTGAACACTAGTTTCTTTGTTACTTCTCTGTTATGCGGAAAAAACTGTATGTTTATTATTTTGCCGCTTTTTTAGATTTTTACAAACAACTCATTCAGACCGACGCTCAGATCAGAAGATTAAAAGAAGCTATCAATAATAATTATTATCAAAACGATAAATCTTTTGCAGACAGATTTAAACGATCGTTGAGAAATAAACTGAAATTTAATAAAGCAACAAATAATAGCAATAAGAAAAATAATATTACAAATAAAGCTCAAAATAATACAAAAACAAATAAAAGTAAAAGATCACCAAACAACAACAACGTAACTGGCATTGTTGTTGAGAATGAAAAAATCATGGTACAATATGAGCCTTATAAAGAGAAGTTTTGGAAAAATTTCAACACACATGAGGTGAAAGCCTATGAAAATAAATTACAGCAATCGTTTTTTAAAATGAAACAAAATATACTAGACGTGATGATCAAACAACAACTAAATATTGCTACAACAATGAAAAATATTATAACAACAAACAAAAACACGCTTATTGCATCCAAACATAATAGAGAGGGTGAAAGAAACGAAAAAGAAGCAAAAGATGATTTTATTATTACAGATTATAAAATGTATGAAGATAATAAAGAAAAAGCCCCAGTAGATAAAGTAACGAATATTATAAGCATTTTAGATGATGATATAAAAAAATTGCTATCGATGTCGACATATTATGATGAAATTTCAAATATATCATTTACGTGAGTCCTTGAGTTTCTGTTAATGTGTAAATAATGAAAAGTAATGTTAAAAATTGCCTTATCTTCGACTTCATTGTTTGTTATAATTTAACTTCTTAATTATTTTCAACTTTTATTACAATGATCGGGTTTGGGTACTCAGCACCCCCAAATGCAAACAAGGCGATTTTTTTGTAAATTAAGCAATTTTTCTAATTATATTTAAAGATATAACTATTACTTACTCGTTTTTGGACAGCTATACTTATGACGCATCATGTTAGTGGAAAATTATTAAATGTAACGAGTACTCTTATGGGAATTCGATAGGTAGAAAAGATAAAATTCCTTCTCAGTTTCCATTTACATTATTTTTTTTTATCTCACATAAAAACTAATACTCTTAGTACCCCCAAACATAAAGAAGCTAATGTTCGAAACTTTATACCTGGGCAACGTAAACTGATGCACATAGAGGAAGACAAAGAAGAATTTAATTATGAAGATCTCAAAGAAATTCTTAATGACGATCATCAGGATCGTGATGATATGGATAGAGAAATGGAAAGAATGAAAAGAGATACGGTTAGATATTATTTTATATTTAATTTAATTTAAATTTTAATTTAAATTTATCTAGTAGATATTTGAAGCTATTGAGGTATGCAGAGACCGTAGCGTTCGGCACTCCGTTCTCTCTGACTATTCCGCTAAGGATAAAGCTTGAAACTAGAATTAGCAAAAAAGAAATAGTATATTTGTTATAGGCCGTCGTCACGCAGTGGGATATCGTTTGATTGTAAATGCAATTTATTTTAATTTTTCTGCTATGGTAGACAAGATGCGACATTGATTCTCCTACTCAATAAGTTATGTTTCAAAAAATTGGTGGAATATGGGGAACGGAGTGTCTTAACACTTGAATATCATGTAGAAATAATCGTGAAGCTAATTTATTAAAGGTGTTTAAGCTGCTTGCCTCCTTTTCTCTAAACCAACTGAGAAAACGAAAATATTTTTGATCATTTCTCCGAGTAAGACTGTCCTGCCGCAGTGGAACAACATCTAGCTGCAAAAGCGATAGCTTTGGATTTCATAAACTAGGCTTGTTGAGACGTTTCCTCGCTGTGGTAAGACAAAAAAGGCGTCGCTACACACAATGTCTTGATTTCAGCTGGAAAGAGGAGTAGAGAACATCTTGATATTAGGTTCTCTCTGGGTACCCTCATATGCGGGGAAAACTGTGCAGGATTAAATTTTTCTTATTGTCGGGGCGCAGGGACACAAGGATAACGCCACGGTTGTGGGTTCAATCCCCACTCGGTGAATGAATTGTTATTTATTAATATTTTTATGTCATCGCTCTGACTGAATCAAAAGCCCGGCGTTGAGTTCTGCCACTTAGCACGTAATGATTTTTTTGATTATTGTAATATAGCGACTTAAAACAATTTTTTCTGCAATTCAGAGACAACAAATGAATGAATTAAAAAACTTTAATTGGAAGAGTCCGATGTCCTTAAAATCAGACGAACTCAACGCTATGATCAAACAAGCGGCCATACAAAATCTAAACATCCAGTTACCAGTAAACACAAAAGATATTAAAATAGAAAAAGAAGACGAAGAAAAAGATATCAGTGATACAGAGTATATAGAAGATTATATAGACAATAAATATAATAAAATGGTTAAAATGGCACAAGCATACAGTGATTATGGTGTTGTTTATGGCAAAATTGATAGCAATAATAATAATGTAAATAATAAATTTAAAGCAAAAGAGCAAGAAGATCTTAGATTTAAACTGCCTTTTGATAAACAGAATCTTGTAAATCGATTCTTTAGGAAACTTGATAGAGGTTTTGTATAAAACTTTAGAATATTTTTAATTTTATTTCATTAGAGGCCGTCGTCGTGGCGCAGCGGCACAAGGGTGTGACTGTAACTCGGCGGTTGTGGGTTCGATCCCCACTCGGGGAAGTGAAATATTTATTTACGTTTATATTTCCATTTCTTCGCTCTCGTGTTGAGGCAAAGCGCGATGTTGAGTTCTGCCACTCAACACGCAATGTCCAGAATCTGGTCGGCAGAAAGTGGGGAACGAAGTATCTTAACACATTGTCGACCGGTCACGAGTTAACTCGTGTTTTCATGCCCAAACGTTG